>CM060945.1:664118648-664342837 GCA_030765085.1 Allium cepa
ATTTTCTGGCTGGATAGTTTTTCTGAAGTGGAATTCAGAAGCAGTAGAGTAGATTCGTTTCTCTGGTAAGTTGGCTAAGCCAGCATAAGCTGTTCTGTTAGGTAATGAGAGAGCAGTTACTATGGATTTAGGCTAAGTTGATCGCAAAAGTGACTTGCGATAGTATGTTCTCTTATGTTTGTTGGAGATTGTATGGATGTCTTCTGGAAGTCAGAGTTTGTCTTCATCTGAAGATCATTGGATTGTTTTTGATTCAGTCTGTTTCTTTTGGAATCAGCAAGAGTTGAGCTGATTAGGAGTGATGTTGGTAGCCCAGGATCGTCCAAAAGGTTTTTATGGATAAGAGACAGAGAAATTTGGATTTTGGAATTGGAGATTTGAATTTGGTAAGTTTTTCTCTGATCCAGGGAGCTATAAGTTTGGGAAGCTAGCTCCGAAGTGTTTTGTTTTCTTCTGTGTTGGGTAAGATCAGTGTTTGGTTTTCTAGAGTTGAATTGCCAGTTTGGATAACTGGGATTCAGGGTATTTCACGTATCTCTGAGGGAGTACGTGTTTGATATTTCTAGTTGTAGGACCAGCAGTTTAGGAGGTTTGTTTGTTGAGTCTGACTCGTTTGTAGTCTGATATTCTATATAGAATTGTTATTAGGAGCTCTATAGTTTAGTAGTATTGATTGATTAGATTCTATAAAGTGAGTATCCCGATATATATATACCAGGGAAACTCGTGAAGATTTTATCCAAAATTCTTTTGGATAATTAGATTTGTTCTGATTTTGTGAATTGGTTGCTTTGGTTGTTGACATATGATTAACATATGCTGTTTTTAAAATAAAATCTGTAAATAGACTATTAAATTACCTTTGTTTTAAATTTCGGGGACGAAATTCTTTTAAGGGGGAAGGATTGTAATATCCCAGAATTTTGGACAATATAAATTTAATAATCTATATTTAAATTTATATTGAATTGATAATTTTTGTTAATAAATTTGATTTGATTTAATAATCTTCTTTATTTAAATATTTAATTTGTGAAATTATTTTTAACGGGTTAATAAATTGTTTTCTATTTTATAATGTATGTGTATTTATATATATTTTAAATAGACAAGTTGTTTTTAATTAAATTAGTATAGCATAATTTTAATATTTTGAAAATTAGGAATTGTGATTTATTTTTAATTTAAGCTTTTCAAAAATATTTAATTAAATAACCATATGATTTTAAATATGTAAGATAAATATTTTATTGGTTTAAAATTTCATTTTAACTTAAGTTTGTATATTAAAATATGTTACAATATATTTGTGTTATTCTTTTTAAATTATTAATTGATAATTTTGATTTGTAAATTTAATTTGAAATGTAAAAAACAATTTAACATGCATTCATGTAAGTTATTGTAACCACTTTTATAAATCTATTTTAATTATCTAAAGGTATCTTTGATAAATGATTTAATTGTATATTGTTCTATTTATAATAATACTTTGCTTTGTTCTTTAGAAATTAAATATATACATAACTATGTCTAAGAACTAAATAATTAACTAAGTTTAAACATTCATTAATCTTAATTTAAATAACAAAAACATTTACAAGACATGTGTATGTATGTTAGAACATGTGTAAACATGTGTAAGATGTTTGAATAAGGAATTTAACAAATGTTAACACTTAAACAAGTGTCATGTTTCAATATTTATTTTTCTTTAATTTTAATTCATCATAAACTAACTATATAAACTTGCATATACTCATTCCTCTCCTTTTTTCTCATTTTTCATTTCCAAACAAATCTAAAACCCTCTTTATAATCATGCTCCTCTAACCTGCAGAATCAAATTCCTTGAACATATCCCAAACCATATTCAATCTGCAAAATTTAAACATGCATTCCAATTTCAAGCAAACATGTTCATAAAACTAATGTCTGCATTTCAATTTTTATCATGAAGGCCTGCATGCAACAAACTAAAACATGCATTCATCTGAAACATGCAAGATTCTGCATTTCTAAATCAAATTTGAGGCCTGCATTCAATTCATGTTTTCAAAAACTATTTGGATCTGAAACTGCAACTTCAAATTGTTCTGCAACCATGAAGCAAAAAACCTGCATTTGAATCTGGAAGCATCTTTTAGAAAAGAAAACAAGCATCAGAATTTGAAGCAAGTTTCAAAGGGTTTTCAAAATTCAGGACTTTGCTTTGCATGTTAAAAATTCTGGGCTCTGCATTTTAAAAAAAAAAAACTGTGAGCAACTCCTCTTTTCAAAAAAAATTAGTAGGTTGATTGCATGTTTTTAATCTGAAATGAGTTGAAATTTCAGTGAATATGTATTGGTATGATTATATGTGTGCATGCTAGTTGTTTGAAATAAACATGTTTGTGGCTGTATATTGTGAAATTTCTTGTGTCTGTTTATTTTCGACAGAGTCAACTCTGTTATACTCCCCATTGTTCAAACCTCTTGATCTAATTACCATTTAAATTTGAGATTAAAATGAAACTTGTTAGTTTAATTATAAACTTTAGTTTAGAATTTTACCTAGGTTAAAATAACCCAGTATTATCTCTGGGTTTATAAACAGTTGAGCAAACATTAAATTAGTGAAAATTCAAGTATGAGGATTTGATAAATCAGTAATATAAAGTGAAACCCTATACTAAAACATGATTTCTAAGATCAAAATATAAATTTTTAGAAAAGAGTTGGAAATGCAGTTTTGAATTTACTGTATTTTTCATATTAGCTGAGTACAGTTGATACATGCTTTTAATTTGGTTGAAAATGTTTCTGGTGATAGTGTAGTTATCATTGATGATGATAAAATTACTGAATTTTATTGAAATTCAATTTTGGTGTTGTAAATTGGGTATTTCAGTTACGAACCCTAGTTTTACTGGGTTCAAGGAATTGAGTGTTGTGGCTTCTTAAATGGATCGAGTTCTTTGATTTTCTGGGTATTGTTAGATGTTGTTTTGATGAAGACATCGCCGGAGCATGGAGGGTGATGGTGGTCGGGAAGGGGAGGATTTGATGTTGCCCGGTTTGATTTGGTTGTGGTCTAAGTGTTTTCAGGTTTTGGCTTTAAACCAGAATTTAAATTCAAGATGAATTTTTTGGAAATTTAAGGGTTGAAGGGTGTAGTAGGATCACAGGTCGATGGAGGATGACAGTTGATGGTGGCCAGTGTTGGCCGGAGTTGGGAAGTGAATGCACAGGGAGGGTTTGTGCAGGTTCGTGAGGATTTTTTGTTGCAGGGTTTTTGTCTCGGGATGGCCTCGGGTTAATTGAAGGGAAACTCGAAGTAAGTGTGGTATTGACTCGAAGTCAAATAAGGAGGTTCGAGTGTATTTTGTTTCAGGTTTTTCAATGTAAAACAGAACCTGTTTTACAGTTTTTTTAAAATTAAAAACAGGTTAACTTTAAACTAAATTTTAAACTAAAAAAAAAGAAACTGAATTGAATTTGAATTTAATTATTTTAAAACATAGGTTTTGAATTTTGAAACTTTAGTTTGGTTTAAGCTTAATCAGGAAATATGTTTGCAGTTTTTAAATTTTAAAAGTTAAATTTTAAAAATGTAAACTTAATTTAAACTTAGGTTTTAAAGCCTGAAACTAAAATATGAATTCAAATAAGTTTGAATTTTGGTTTTTAGAAATAATTTAAATTCAGAAAAATTTAATTTTGGTTCTTTTTAATAAAAACAGAAACTGTTTCTGTTTTTAAATATAAAGTTTAATTTGCAAACTAAAGTTTAAACTAGATTTTAAAATCTGAAATTTTAATAAGGATTTAAAATTAGATTGTCTGAAATTAAATTCAATTATGTTATTAAAATTTAAATTTGATTTCAAACTCACAAGTGTAGATGCATATGTGTTTTGCATTTGAATTGAAAGGTTAAATTTTTAAAGTAGAAATTTAAAATAAGTTTAAATTCTAGTTTTTGAATCTGGAATAAAATTTAAACTTCAGATTTTAAAATAAGGGTTTAAATTTAAATTGCTTTTAAATGATTAAATGATTTGCATTTGAATTGAAGATGTAGATTGTAGGAAGAATTTTAAAGAGTTAAAACTAGAACGAGTTTGGAAGTTGTATTTCAATTTTGAAGTAATTTTTAAATTAATTTGAATTTAAAATTGAATTGAAATTTAAATCCTTTTAAACTTATTAATAAAGTAGATGTTTCTTTTAACATATATGATAAAAAGTTTTGAATTGTTTTAAAATCTTATTTGAGATAAATTTGAGTCTTAAGTTTAAAATGAAGTTAAATAGAATTTAAAGTAAATTTAAAAACATTTTGTTTTTAAATGTATAATTAAATAAGGAATGTTTATCTAAAAGATAAATAAAATTAAATGATTGGATTCATTTAATTATTAAGGTAATTAAGATGAAAATTAATTATTTAATTAATTAATTATGTGGATGTTTAATTAAGTAATTAATGATTTTTAAGTTAATTAATTAGATTTGAGATTAATTAATTAAGGTTAATTAATCTAAAATTAAGGATGGTTAATTAAATTTTAATTAATAATTAATATTTATTTAATCAAGTAATTAATGATTAATTAAGATTTTAATTAACACTTAATTAATTAAAAATTAAAAATTAATTAAATGATAATTAAATATTAATTAATTAATAATGATTAATTATAAGTTAACTCTTAATTAAGTAATTAAGTAATGTTAATGAAGGTCATTAACTTAAGATTATTTAACAACTAATTAATGTGATTAATTTTTGATAATTAATTAGATTAATTAATTAATAATAATCAATTGTTTAAGTTTAATTACTTAATAAAAGTAATTAAAGAATTAATTACTTGGTGTAATTAGTTTGATTAATGTGATTAATTTAGATTAATTAATTTAAACATTTGTTGATTGTTTGATAATTACTTTATGTAATTTATGAATTTGTAATTACTTAGGGAAGTGATTAATTAATAATTACAGGATGTAATTAAAGATATTTGATATAGAAGTAAATTGGATTTAAATTACTTTGAAATTAATCAAGGGGATTAATTTAGATAATTAATTAAGAATAATTAATTTATGGGATGAGTAATTAAAGTAGTAATTACTGAATGGTTATTAATCATGGGTGATTAATATATATGTGGATTAATTTCAGATTAATTACTTATGTAATTAATTTATACTTAGAGATTGATTAAATGTAGTTAGAAATCATTAATTAATTAGTTAATGATGTAATTTGGAATTGATTAATTAAGGTATAATTAATAATGAATAAATAATTAATGTAATTAATTTTAGTTAATCAATTAATTTAGTAATTACAAGTTAGTTGTTTGCAAAGGGTTTAAGTTATTAACTTGTGTGATTAACTTATAAGCTAATTGCTTATTGTAATTAGAGATAGTTAATCAATATTAATTGAAATATTGAGATGATGATTTATAAATTGATTTGAAATCAATGGATGGTTAAGTTAAGCATAATTTTGATGATGAAGTAATTAATTTAATTCATTTTAAATTAATTAGAGCTTAGGTAATTAATTTAATTCATTTTAAATTAATTATAAATAGTGTGAATATTAGATCATTGCTTATGTTTGATGAATGGTATTGGTTGCCTGGTATGGTTTGTAATCTCAGTTATGAGATGAGTAGTGTATGTGATATGGATGCATTGGTTGCTTTTGAATGATAATATGGATTATCTGATTATGATATGAATTATCTGTTGATAATGATAAGGTTGATTATCTATTGTGTTGTGAATTATCTATCTGTGTATATTTAGATAATGAATTGAATTGTTTTAAACTTTAAACAACTTGGACCTAAAAGACACGCTTTGGATTTCGATGAGACCGGGATCGGGTTTCCATATTTGGACATCCGAAAAACCCATTGATTCCAATTGAACGTTAGGTCGTTAATCCAAGTGGAGCGAGTGAAGACTCGAGGTGTAAGGGCTATACGTCAGTATAACTCCGTGGGTGATTCCGTAATGAGTTTGATGGAATAGTACTTATAGATTCGAGATGGTGATTCAGAGTGCAAGGGTTATTGTCGTTAACTCTGAGGGTGATTCCAAAATGTGTGTAACGAGATAATGCCTTCGGTTTCGTTCGAAGCCGGAATGAACTTGTATGGATTGAATGCTTTCAGAACATCGTCAGGTGGACGATGAGCATTCTAAGTGATGTGTCCTATAAAGGTAATCGTAGCCTCAAGCCTCATCAACCGGAAATGGCTAAAATAGGGGAGGTGGAGCAAGGCTTCGTGGGTAGCCCCCACTTGAGAGTAAGATTTACCCCTGTCTAGAGGTCCCTTTATTTTTCGGCTGTGTGGACGGTTGATCATGACAACCGTCGGGGTTGTCTTATTCGGAACAGTTCAGTAAGGAACGGGTCCGGCTTTGTGTTGCAGGGTATTGGGAGTAATCCTCGGTACGGTGATCTAGGCCATGTACTGTGACGGGCGGTACCCCAGTAGCCCTGCCATTGTATGGAATCCAAAATCCAATAAGTGCCAACGGTTTTGATTGTATTACCCACTTTTGTGGCTAGTAGCTAGAATTTAATAATGTAACAATTTCGGCTATTTCTTATTTATTTGAAAACCCTAGACCCTATTATAATATCATCAGATTTCCTATCAAATGTTTTGGTTAGCGTAGGGTAAAAACTTTTCCATGTTTATGTGTGGGAAGTCTTACGTGATACTTTTCTTTCAAAAGGTTTTGAAAATTAAGCAACTTTAACCTGTTACTCACACCAGACCCATGTCTGACCCGGAGTTATTTCTGTTTTTCTTTAACTCTTGGGTACTCAAATTTTTATGAGTAGTCAAGGGAATTCAAGTTAGGATTCAGTTTAGCTTTGACGAATTGTGGAGGAGCATATGGAGCAGGAGGCTTCTACGTATAGTTATATAGTTCCGCTGTGTTGGTATCTCCGAGTGTTTCTGTATTCTGTATTGAATTGTAATAACTAGACATGTGTTTATAACTGTCTATTATGTGTTGTATGTGTCTGTGCAACTCTGATATTTGATGTATACTATGTTATACTTATGTTACTAATATAATTTATTCGTTCCGCTGTTGAGATTTTTGTGTTGTTTCTTCTTTCTCTTCTTTCTTTTCTCTTTTCTATCCCTTTCTTTCTTAAGGATGATACGACTTTTTGTGGAGAAAAAGTCGGGTCGTATCAGTATGTCTAACATTACGCTTTGAGATGTAAAGCTGGTTTCTATCAAATACATTTCTGTTTCGTGGCGGAGAATTTATTCTCTTAGCTTAACAACCTTCTTTAAGACGTACGTGCTCAGAGGTTATGTAGTTGATATTTACTAGCAATACATTCCCAATTTGGTAACATGGCATATGAAGTGTTGCTGATCATTTGTTGATCAAAGGATGGCTTTTTTGTAAAGTGTAGCTTTGTGGACATGACCTCGTCGGACCTCACAAACCGGAATGGTCGAAACAGGAAGGATGCAGCAAGGTTATTTGGGGGTAGCGCCCCCTGAGGGTATGTCCATTTCCTTCTGGATAGAAGTGGTATCATGGTATGGATCGCAGATACTTAACTTATGTAGTTAGTGCAAATTTATTACTTTGTGGTTGTTGTTGGGTCCCCGGATAAAGTTTGGTTACGACCGGGGGATGGCATACTCATGACAGTTAGTTAGCTAGTTACAGAGGTAGCCCGGCCTTGCGTTGGCAGAGAGCTGGTTAAGTTCTCAGGGCGTCCCTCCAGCGGAGTACCATGTGGACCAAGAAGTTCCTTAGCCTGATCATTGTTGGAAATCCAATCACCAATACGCGCCTTGTATGGTTTTAGTTGCATAACCTTCCATCTAATATGGTAGTTATAGTAGGCATGCTATAATGGTACGTATGCAGGCTAAGATTAATATTATATTTGCAAATGTTTCCTACACTATGCACTAATAATAATGTCAAAATGGTTTTTCCTATCAAGCATGTTTGACTATCATAAGGAGAAATCTCCCTCAAGTGTGCGATTGCATTGTATGTGTAACGGGAGGCCTTATGGTAGTTTCATTTTCCAAAAAGCATTGCAGATTTCTTTTAAATTTCTTTTGTTTTCTTTTGTTAAAGATAAACTGTTTTTGTTCGCTCATACCAGTCCCATGACCGACCTGAAGTTTATTGTTCCCTTTTTAAACTCTGGGTGCCCATAATTTTCCACACGGCAGCCTAGAGTTGGGATTTTCAGATAATCAAATAGTAGGTGTAGATTCGATATCCTTCGAAGTCTTTGGTCTTTGAAGCCGTTTTGATTTGGAAATTGCATTTGTTTCATCAGGTGTCGAGTTTGCTTCACTTCACCTTGATGGTGATTCGAGCTTGGGGTCCTTTGAGCTTTGATTAGAGACGCAGTAGCTGGGATTTCTATCCTTCTCCCTTTTGAAGGCACATGTTGATATTCCTCTTTTGGAGCTGTATCTTTCCACTATTGTATATATTTAGTGCTCTGGTATTGGTTTCATTTGTATCAAGATGTTGTAATCAACTGTCGCGTATTAATGATATATTTATTTTCTTCCGCTGTGTTGTTGTACTTAATGCGTTATAAGCTCTAGCTAACCAAATTCGACGTTTGAATCTGTGGAATTCGTGTACGGGCGATGTATTTGGTGCCGATTTTCAAAGGTCGAGTCAGGGCCGTTACAATATTATGAAATACTGAATGGCTAAATGGAATAAGTAAGTGAACTTAAGAAAGAAGGCAAAAGAATCAAGCCATATCTTTGTAAATTTATTATAGAATTAAATATAAATTTTCAAAGAAATTATGCAATTGAAATTTGTAGCTTGTGAGGTAATTATAAACTTAGATAAATTCCAACTTCTTATATATGACTTTTATTGTATATTTATAAACTAAAGTGATGATTAATAAAATGTTCCATAAATAAATCTGTAATTAACTGAAATTATGAAAATGAAGTAAATGTAAAGAAATGAATTTGGTATAGCTAAGAAACAATTGAAAAAGGAAATTGAATTAAATTATATAGAATGCTTAAAATGGACCTAAGTAAGAAAATTCTATAGGATGATGTTTAAGAAATGATAGTATTAAAGCTATGTAAAGAAATAGATACTAAGTAAATAAGGGTTATGAAATATAGATTGTGAATAATTGATCCTAAATGAAATGTAGTTAAGTAAAAGAAATTTAATATAGATGAATTGGATAGAAATCTGCTGAAAGGTAATATGTATGTTGTATGTATATTCGCATTACAATCTGATCCAGATTCGAGCGTAGAATTTCAAGATAATTTATATCAATCCAAGTTAGGATTTTTCACTTGATTCTCGACGATGAACCCTAAATATGGATTTTTGATTTGATTCTGGAATTTTCTATCGTAGTATATGGATATGTAAGGAGAATAACGGTTTTCGATCAAGGATCCAGATCTGAGTCTGTACTAGAGATCGTGTGAATGAAACTAGTTTTGAAGTGAAATTTTGTGATCGAGTGAGCAATTAGATTTGATACTGCGTACAGATGATATATGTACATTATATGGGCCTAAGAAAAGCAAATATTGGAAATTGACAATGCAAAATTATAAAATGATTGAAATTATATGATTGGATATCATTGGTAAATAAGATGCAGGTATTTAAATCAAGAAAAATTGGATGGCCCGAGAAAAAGGTGTGGGTTTATTTTATCATATGATTTGATGGTTTTATGATGGACCCACTTGGCTTTTGTTTTCTTTTGTTGGTTTGAGGCATGTAGAGGCATTTTGTAGTTGTACTGATCAAGCCGCGCAAAGGAGACTCTGTCGATACTTTCCGTAAATCCATGTGTTAGAAATTTTTTGAAGATTTAAATTTTTTTATAACTCGTTTGGTAACTGACTTGTAAATTTTCATAAGGCAATCAGAGTAGCGTAGTGGAAGTGTAGCAACGACTTTATAAATGGAATTTAATTGTTTTATAAGTTGACAACTTTGAATAAAATATATCAAAAGTTAAATTCTTTACTTTGTTCATTTACGAGGACGAAATTTTTTGAGTGGGGGAGATTGTAACAACTCTTTTTTAGCTATTTTAACTTAATAGATTTAATGTAATTATTAAATAAAAATGTTAAAAAACATTAATGATTTGGAATGAAGTATTTGATATGAACTTGAATAAAAATTGAAAATAAACTTATTTGAAGTTTTGGCGATAATAAGATTGAAATGAAATTTTATATATATTAGATGGGTTCATGACCAATAGTTGAAGTTGAATAATAATTGTGAATTATTTAGATAGAAATAAAATTTTGAAATAAACTGATTTCGAAGATTTAAGTAGTAACAAGTACTAAAAATAAATGCTACTTATTGAATGAGTTAACCATCAATAGTTGGATTATATAATAATGTTGAATTTAATAAATGTAAATAAAATAATTGATTGATAACGAAAATTTATTTAGAATCCAATATTGGACTTTTTCGAACATTGAATAATTAAATTGTTTAAATTTAATATTGGAGATTAATTGAATAATTAAATAACGAGAATTGAATAACGGTATAATGGAAATGGTTGTTCTATAATTTGACTTCGTTTTAAAAGTTAAAACTTATAAGTTCATTAACTAATATTTCAAAAGATAGTGATTTATTGAATTATCCAAATTGATTATTGTAATTATTTGAATAATTGAATTCTGATGTTAATATGATTGGAACTGTTATTAAAAGCCGTTGTAAATTTTATTTAAACAACAATGAATTTGTTAACATTTAGAACTGGATTTAAAACTACATAATTTGAAATTGAAAATTTTATATAACAGTCTTGGATTCGATGAAACTAGTTCCGTTGGATCCGTAACAGTGTAATGTTATCAAACTTCAAATTCGTAGCGTTTGGAGTTATCATTTGGTCGTATGGGTTAGAAATGCGTTGAATTTGATATGGAAAATTTAATACTTTAATTGGGTCTAAAATCTATCTTCCACATACGATCGAATTAGGCCCTGAAACATGTTCCATTGTGTTCGGAATAGGGGTAAAACATTATAAACGCCTGGCAGCATCTTCGTTTGGAGTTCTTTCGGATAGTTGAAAATAATAATAAAATAATGTGTGTATGCATTTGAATACGCGTATCCTCAGCCAAACACTAGCGAGACATTCGTACCGCCTCCACTTGTTTTCTATGGATGAAATTTACCTACCTTCTACCCTCGATTTCTTCCAACCCCTTGATTATTATCAAAGACTTTCAACTGGAAAGTTGAAGAGCGTGTCGAGTTCTTTATATCCAACTGTCGAGATCTATCGGAGCGTCGTGGAGGCCAAATTTTAGCCAAAAACTTGCACCGTTCACGCACGAATTTCTAGGCATAAGATGGGCCGAGCTCGATCAGACATAGGCTAAGGGTATGTGGCAACTAGAGCTTCGAGATGGCCGCGATTATCCTATAAAGAATTCGTGCATGTTCATGGGTTCTTTGTTCGTACGTTATTTTCCTAGGATGCAAACGAGAAGAAGGGAGGTGCGGCCTTGATTCCAGAAGTTAAGAACGAATGGCCATGATTTTGGTAATAATAAAAAAATTGCTTATACATACTGCATACAAATCTTATAAATGATATAACTTTCGCACTAGTTGTCAGAATTGGACAAAACAAACGGCAACGGGATCGTGGCAACAAGCACTACATCTTGGAGTTGATTTGGAGTCATTTGAAGCTAGTTAAAATTTTAGGTTAAATTGAACGTCGTCCGATTTGATTTAAAATTAAAAACTCAAGGTGAGTGTTTTATAATGCTCACAACGTACTAGAATACTTTATGCTAGTTAAATTTGATATATGAAGTGATATAAATTTTATTTTTCGTTGTTGATAAAATTAACTATCATCTATATTGTTACTAAATTAACTATTAAAAATTAAAATTGGCAATCAAATTGAAATTGAGATTTAATTTCCATTACATTTACTGATATTGACAACTATGAAATTGCTGTGAATTATATTGGTTGTTTGCCTGATTGATTGTGATGGACGAAAATTGGTTGATATTGGGATGTTTGGATATTTATTTATTTATATATATCCTGTTATCACCCTGTATATTATTTACAGTGCATAAAACTGTAAAATGAATTATGTCAAATAAATTAAGAAATATGGCGAAATGATATATACCTATGACATTCTGATTTGGAATGAAATGATATATATCCATCCTTGAAATTAAATTAAAATAACTGATCACATGGGCATAGGATAGAAAATTATATACGAACGCCGGATTGGTTAAATTAAATGATTTTAGAAATTTTTATTTGAAATTATTTAAATGGTTTTAATTTAAAAGAAATAAAAATCAAATTTATAGAAATCAAATTATTTTCGAACTTGAGTTCTAAATGTTGAAATTTAAATTTGGTAATTGAAATTGTTTTAAAAAAAATCCAAGTTGAGATTTTGAAGTTATAATTGAAAAAAATTTGAATTTTGGAAATCGACTTGTTTTGAAAGATTGGATTTTTGTTCGAATTTTAAATATTGCTAAATAAAAACAGTATAATTGATATTTCAAAATTAGGCTCGAAATTGAATTATATTGCAAAATTAGACTTTTAAAATTGAATATTGAAGGATAATTTGGTTAAGTGTTTTAAATCGGTATTCGAAAATTGAGCTCGAAATCAATAAATTGAAATTGAAACTGAATTAACTAGGTTTGAAAATGGAATTGAAATAATTTGAAATCGAAGTCGAAATTGATTTGAATTGCAATCGAAATTGAAACGATTGAGTGGAAATTGAAATTGATTGGATCGGGAAGTTGGAATAGGATATGTTTGGCTTTGAAACTATTTTCAAATAAATAATTTAATATAAAACTATTTAAAAGCTTTCTTCTTAAATATACAAATTATTTTGGTTTCCAACTTATTTTGCTATATAAACCATTTTAATATTCAAACTATTTTAACCATTTAGACTATTTTAACCATTTAAACTATTTTAATTACTTTAACCATTTAAACTGTTTTAGCTATTTTAATTATTTTAACTAGTTTAAAACTATTCAAATTATTTTTCAAAGATTCAAACTGGTTAAGGGTGAAATATTTGTTTTAAATCATGGATTAAAATACGAATGGGGTCTATTGAAGTTATAACCCAAATGTTAATTTGAAACCATTTTGAAATCGAAATTGCAATATTAAGACGAAAATGATTTTCATAGTGAAATATTATATTTTAAGTAAATATGATGATTTCAAAACGGGTTTGATTTTGAAGCGAATATGATATTTTGATATCAAGTATGAACTGTTTTCAAAATATAAAAGTACCAACCGGTGTGTAAAACGATGTTTGGTTGTTAAAGCGTCCGGGACCAGATATGGGCATACTCTCTGTCGATACCGGAAACACTTAACAACTGTGTACGTGGAGGAGAATCCAGAACGAAGTGGTTGGATTTGGCGACGATTGCTGGATTTGAAGAAGATAAGATAGACCTCGACACTTATGCCAATTTGAAATGACTAAAACAGGACGGCTTAAACGGGCCAAGTGGGCTGGTTACCCTGTGAAAACATCCTCTCTTCGATTTTCTTGGGCTCGGTCCGTATTATTACTCTTGTTGTTGGTTTCAATTGGTGCACCTTGATTTAAGATTGCCTCCCTTTGACTCGATATGGGATAGTTGGACGTGGTGGGCGGCCATAGTATGATGCGTTACCACTAGCCTTACGACCCAAACTGGTAGTATCTTGCTTTGGACATTGCCTCATGGCCTTGTCATACTTTTATCCCTAAACGAGACTCCTACGGTTTTGGTTTAGTGTTGTCGTATCACGGTGCATCCCTATCCACACACCATTTAACTGGCGTTTTATATGCAAACTGTACAACAGTGCTTAAAAACACGTTAAGAGGGATCAATGTAAAGCCTTAACGCTAAGAAAAATATTTATTTTATTGATTAGACATTATATATGTAGCGTATTCTACTGCATATAAATATTTTGATGGATCCTTAAGAGATGGAAAATCCCGTAACATCTCTTAAGTTATTGCATGTCGTTATACAATGGATGAGAGATGTGAAATCCCGTAAACATCTCCGACGCCGCTACACTCGTATTATATGCAATATCGATTTGACGTACATAAGGATATTTTTGTCCTGACTCGAGTGTTTTGTCTTTTCATTACGCTCAAGTCAGTCCTGAGTTTTTCAGCTTATTGAAGATTTATTATTGAGGATGAAGACGAAGATTTGGTGTATTATTACTATTATTATTATTCTTGCATCATGTGGTATGCTGTAATATTTTATTCTGATGTATATATATAACTCTGATAAATGTTGTATAAACTATAATCAAATGTATAGTAAACAGCTTCATGAACTGTTTATTTGATTATTATATTTTATCGTTCCATTGCGAGATTCTGTGTTTGTTTCTTCTTCTTCTTCTCTCATTTTCTTATTTAATCCCATTAACAATTAACCCTTTTGAATAGTTTGAGTTGACATATGTGGTTTATCGTCGATTTAAACTATCCAAAAAGGTGGGTCGTTACAATTAATTAAAATAATTAATTAACTTTAATCAATCATTATTTAAGAGATTAATCAAACTTAACTACTATTAGATAAAATGGTTAATTAATTTTAAACATCATTAACAAAGTAATTAATTAATTTCACACACATTGTTATTAAGATAATTAATTATCCTTAGTTCTCATTAATTAAAATAATTAATTAAATTTATAATCGCTATTAAATTAGTAAATTAATTTTAAATCCCTCCTTATCCAAAAACTTAATTACCTTTGTATAGTAAAATCCATGCTCGAAAGTAAAACAAAAGATGTCGAAGAGATAGTGTTTTCCAAAAGTGTCGATATAGTGATAGTTGCTATACTGCCATTTCGAGAACTACTTTTGCGTGATAATGATTTTCATCCAAGCCTCACATCACATGACATAAACATGGCATATAGACAAAGTACACAATATTTATGAACATAAAGAAGGCATCACTTATACAAATTTATTTTGACTTACAAAATTAGTTTTGATTACTTACTAAATATTCAAGTTGTCGACTTTTTAATAAGCGAAACCAAGTAACAACCATTACAACAAACATGCATAATCAAGTGACTTAAAATAGTTACAATAATGTGAAGGAAATAAAGTCCAATACTTAGTTAAAGAGGCGAGCTTTACTCACCTAAAAGCTAACCAAATAACCTAAAATTTGGTCATATTCTCTAAAAAGTTCTGGTTATGTTGCTCTTGGAATCTGAAGAAGTAATCAAAAAGAAAGTTCTTGGAAATTCTTTTCTCTATGATGTAATAAAAGGAATTACTTAGTTTGGAGTTCTTTTGAGGAAAATATAGTAAGAAGAGGTATTTTCGAACCTGAAAATCTGTGTCCGAAAATACCCTGCAAAGAAATGAATTTTTGGCCTAATAGCAATTCGAAACTGAAGAAATGATACAGATGAAAGTTTTAGCCAACTCGATTCTCTTCTATTTCAAAATTTAATTTCTTAATTCGGATTATCTTTGAGGGAGCTATGGCTGCGAGAAGAGGAGGTAAAATCTAGGAAGAAAATGAACATGAAAGCATGGAGTTGCTATTTATATTCTCATGCAAAGTGGTCGATTCCACTTATACCCTCTTATCCATGGTTGCCACATGAAAATGCTTATCTCCCACCTACCAACATGCATTTAAAATCCAAGTTGCCAAAATATCAAATCATGTTTAAACATGTTTCATTGATGTGACAGTTGCTTTTTTTTTTAATTTTAAGCTTAGGAAATTATCACATCACCTAATTTTCTTAAGTTATAAATAAATATTTATTATAATTTCTAAATCCTAGTTTGTTTTATAATTTTTTTTTATGCATACTAAAATTTTCATAATGTTTTGGACTACTTTTAGAAGATGTAAACTCGAAAATTCAAAAAATAATTTATGGTCATATTTTTTATTTTTCTTCGAACTAAATATTTTTGTAAACAAATTTTGGAAACCCTTTAACTATCATTAACCATTATTTAAAAGTATTTTACTTATTGATAAATTAATTAATTAATTAAAAATATGTTAAATATCCATATTTTAAAGAGGTTAAATTACTGGTCGTTACACTCTCCCCCCTTAAAAGAATTTGTCCCCGAAATTAACACTTAAGGAGATAACTTAAAAGGGCATATATATATATATATATGTATGTATGTATGTATGTATGCATGTATGTATGTATGTATGTATTTACCTGTATATATCCTGAAACCCATACAACATATACACACACTAAATAATTATATATCAAATAGTGCATACATAATCCATACAAACAAACATATGCTTCCCTCATATTATCTGTAGTGTCCCAAGTGCAATCTCTGGGATCTGCACTCCACTGTACTTTGACCAAGTCCACAACTTCAGTCCTTAATCATTTCTTTATCTCGATCGACAATGCGAAGAGGCGATCTTACAATGGTCAAGTAAGGCTCAACTTCCACATCCTCCTGTTGAGATGACGAAATAATTAAAGTAGGATCATGTACATACATACGAAGATGGGATACATCATAGACATCATGTACGCCTGACCATCTAGTCAATAACTCCACTTTATATGCAAGAGTTCCTATCCTCTTGAGTATCTTAAAAGGTCCAATAAAACGAGGAGCTAGCTTTCCTCCTTTCCTGAACCAAATCACACCTCTTATTGGGCAAACTTTGAAGATTACATAGTCCCCAACTATGAACTCCAAATCTCAACATCTCACATCAGCAAAGTTCTTCTGCCAACTCTAAGCTATCTCAAGTGCTTCCTAATCCAATCTACCTTATTCGTGGCATCACGGATTATATCTGCTCCAAGTACTAAGCGGTCTCCTAGTTCCACCCAACTAGATGGAGACTAACATGGCCTTTCATACAATGCCTCAAAAAGCGCCATCTCAATACTTGTCTGAAAACTATTGTTATAAGCGAACTCAACCAATGGTAAGTGGTCCTCCCATGAACTTCCAAAGTCTAGCACAAAAGCTCAAAGAAAATCTTCCAGAACACAATTCACCCTTTCGGTCTGCCCATCTGTCTGAGGGTGATAAGCTGTGCTCAAACTTTGCTCTATCCCAAGTGCATCATGTAGACCTTTCAAGAATCGACTTGTGAAGATCAAATCTTGATCACTCACAATACCATATGGATTGCCCTGAAGCTTAATAATTTCATTAACATATAACTGAGCCAAACTAGCAGCCGTCCTTGTTAACTTGACTGGTAAGAAGTGAGCGCTCTTAGTTAACCTATCAATGATAAACCAAGTTCCTTCATTAACTTTCCTCAATCTTTGTAATCCCTCGATGAAATCTATAGAAATATGCTCCCACTTCCACTTTGGTATCTCAAGTGGTTGAAGCAGTCCAGCTATCTTTTGGTTAGTTCCCTTTACCTACTGGCAGTTACCATATCTACTTACAATTATAGCAACGTCTCTTTTCATCCCTTCCCACCTGAAAGTATGGTTCATGTCTTGATATATCTTAGTGACCCCTTGGATGTATCGTTATTTTATAATGATGAGACCTCTCAGAACTTCCTGTCTAGTTCCATCCACATCTAGGACACACAACCTACCATTCATCTTTAGAATGCCACGGTCATCTACCATGAATCTTGACCACTTCTCTGGGGAAACATTTTCACTAATAGCTCTAGCTATCTGAGAAAGACGAACGTCCCTCTGCTGATTATTTTCAATGCGTTGGATAAAAGTCGGACGTACTTCTATATTAGCCAAACTGCATAATTCTTGCTCAATGCATCAGCTACAACATTAGCATTTCCTTGTGTATGCAAAATCTCAAGGTCATAAGCTGCTAGAAAGACTAGTCAACATTGCTGCCTTAAGTTGAAGACCTTTTGTGAGATATTTTAAAGATTTGTGATCTGTATATAACTCGAACTTTTCACCCAAAAGATAATGCCTCCATGTTTTAAATGCGAAGAAAACTTCCAAGAGCTCCAAATTAGGGCTATCAATGGATACCCAAAAATCCAAAATCCATCCATTCGAACCCGAAAAGCGGATAAATATCCAATATATGGAAAAATGATGCGGATGTGAATTTGAAGACATCTGCATCCGAAAATTATCCGTTCTATATTTGTCAAAATTATAGTTCAAATTATGTCTATTTTAGTGCAGTGAAAGATATTCATTTATTATTTTATTAAGTTGATAGTTTTTATTATATGCGCTTAATGCTTATTAACTGCTCGATACTATTTATTATCATCATATTTGTTAATTTTTAACACTTTTATAATCAATGGGATTGAAAAATACTTATGTTAAACTAAAATTATCCTTTTACAATTCTTGATTTATTGGTCGTTAGCAGATATGATAATTATCTAATATATGTCTGTATCCGTGGACATGAATATTCGATATCCTAAAATGATTTCGAATGCGGATGCGGATATGGCACTATCCACATCCGAAAGCATTCGTTGACAGGCATACTCTAAATCATCCTGGCATAATTCTACTCATGTGGTTTCAGCTGTCGACTCGCATACGCATTAACTTTTCCATGTTGCATCAGTATTGCTCCCAATATTGTTTTGCAAGCATCCTTGTATACAATTAAACCTTCATTCCCATTTGGAATAGTCAAAACTGTAACGACCCGGAATTTTCGATCCAGAAAATCCCAGATAGTTAGAAAAAAGAAAATAGAAAGAAGAAGAAACAGAACAAATCATAGAAATCTCACATACGCAGCGGATCAAAATATAATATCACATAAACAACAGTTTTACAAAGAAAAATTTGTATCAGTACACTTATATTTATATACATCAGAGTTACAACCAATACCAATCATTGGACATTTTAAAACAACATGTCCCAGTTATACAATAATATATCACAGCGGAAAATACTCCATTCGTTCCTGCCCTCCAGCTCGCCTCCTGAGCTCTAGAACATCCTTACCTGAAAGTCTGTAATACTCGGTCTGACCCAAGCATTACATCAAAGTAACACCCGGGTCAGGCTGGAAACCAGCGTGAGTAAACTCATCTAACATGAAATACAAAAGTATACAACTCATAAAAACCTAGGTAACTTATATCAATTTTCACTTCACAAGTTGTTATAAACATCACTTATTTCGCACATCAATTTCTAAGTGCCAGAACTTAGATTACATGGTCCAATTCCCTTAAATCATTCCATCATGACTATTGATTCCACATATCAAAGAATCAAAGTGGTTTCGGGTATTAACCAATACCCGACTCTTGTCTCTGCAAATTCAGTTCAACTTAACACATGTTATTCAAGTGAAATTCAATTCAACTTTAAATAAAGGATGTCACCTTGTTACCCACCAATTCATCATTAATAGATAACCACATTATTCTTGCCCACCCAGACACATCATATCTCGAAACATTTCATATCAGGAGTATAAATCAATTCAGGGAATTTAATCATCATTTATTCATACATAAACAAGATAAATCAATCACACCCTATCGAATAAATCTAATTAGCCACAATTGAATCAATTACCTTAAGTCCTGCTTATTAATTAATTACAATCCAATTGATTTACCATCCCATAATCATTCATCTTAATTAACCCTCTTTAATTAATTATTCTTTGATTACATTGAGACTATCACCATTATCTAATTACTTCCATTAAGTAATTATACTTAACCACATTCCATAAATGATTACCCTTGATTAATTAATCGAACTTAATTAGTTGTACAATCAACTTGGTTAACGTCCTTCATTAATAATCCTTTAGTTAATTTTCTACAGTAATTACATTAAGATCAACCATTATTAATTACGGATTAATTATCTTCGTTTAATTAATCTTAAACCTTAATTGATTGACTTAAAATTATTGATTATTAAATTGATTAATTATCCTTTTTAATTACCTGAATAATTTAATAAATCTCAAATCCTATTTAATGTTAAGATAAATCTTATTCTTACTTATGATTAAATCACCATTTGTAACGACCCGCAAATCCGTACCCTTTGAGTCAACACTATTCTATCTAAATCAACTCAAGTTGTACAGAAATACGAACCATTTGGGTTAAAGAAGAAGAGGTAGAATAAGAAAATAGAAAACAACATCAGAATCTAACAATCGCAGCGGAATAAAATATAATAGATAGTAAATAGTCTTTACTCAAAATCAAATATATCTGTTTACATACATTACATCATCAGAGTACATCAGTCACAGCTCACATCAATAACATACAATGGATACACAACAACTCAACAGCGGAATATATATATATATATATATATATATATATATATATATACACAAGTACGAATGTACGTATCGTCAATCCAGCTCCTCTCCTGAGCTCTATAGCATCATATCCTGTATCCTATAATAGTCGATCTGACCCGAGCATTACGGTTAAATAACACCCGAGTCAGTCTGGAATACCAGCGTGAGGAAATCACACCCAATTGATTATTAAAGTTTCAAAAATCCTTTGAAAACAAATGCATCTCGTAAGACCACGCCACAAATAAACATGTCGGGTTTTTCCCTTACGATAGCTAAAACAGTTTTTATAGAAATCCTCTGATATTATAATAGGGTCTATATACAAATACTTATAAAATAGCCGAAATTGTTACATTCATTAAATTCCAGCTACTAGCCACAGAGTGGGTAATACAAACAAAACTCGTACAAGGCTCGTAGGGAGAATGGATTTCCAATTAATGACTACGCACTGGGGTTCCACCTGTCACAGTACGGGGCCTCGATCACCGTACCGAGGAGTACGCCCGCTCCCCTGCAACACAAGGCCGGGACTACCCCTTACTGGATAATCCCGAGTAAGATCACCCCGCGGTTGGGATCAGCAACCGTCCACTAAGCCGAAATAAAAAGGGACATCTAGACTGGAATGACCTCACCCTGCTTGGGTGCTACCCACCTAGCCTTGCTGCATAACCCCTGATTTTCAGTCATTCCCATTTGATGAGGCTTGAGGCTAAGCGTTACCTTTATAGAACATATCCCTTAGAATGCCCATCGTCCACCTGACGATGTTTCGCAAGCATTCATCCGTACAAGTCCGTCCCGGGTTCGAAAGGAACCGAAGGCACTATTCCTACTACATCCGTTTTGGAAATATCCTCAGGATTAGTAGCGACTAGCCCTTGCACTTCACTGCTCCATCTTCGAATCCACAATCGTTTACACGAAATGTACAAACCGGATCGAAGTGGTTTTCGAGAAATAAATCTCGATCCCGGTCTCTTCGAAACGATCAACGCATTTGGCCAATATTGATAGTCGGTTATTTAACTATCAATTTATATTCACAAACATCCATCAAACAATAAATGATTTCTCCCAAATTATTTATTTATCTCAAAAATATCTTCACAAGGTATATTTTCACTTTTCAAATTTCTTTGAAAATAGTTTTCAAAACTTTCTACCTTTCTCAGAATAAATTCCAAGTATTCCAATTTCCACTGGCATCACCAAGCACAAAACTAGATTTTCTAAATTAATTTAAAACACTTTACTTTTAAAAATATACTTTAAAACATTCAAGTTAAAATTACTTTAATAATTTGTTAAAAATACATACTACATGAATATTTGAAAATAAGGTTACTTTACAAAATATAGAACTAGGTTTCCACTTTTAAACATACTAAGTCATTCTTTAAATAATTACTGTTTATAATAGATTAAAAAGAAATACTTACTTAAGGCTTTAGATATTAGAATAATAAATTTTACAAAACATACTTTTGAAAACAACTTTAAATCTTTTAACTTATATTTAAGAATTTACTTTGAAAACGTACTTGGTTATCCAGGGAGAACTACAAATCTCAATCATTCAAATCAATTTCCCAAATTGATTTCCAATTTATTCCATTTAAAATATATTTCTTTACTTATCGGTTCATTTCAAAAATCCATTAGCTAGGATCTTTATTATTATTATTTTCTGTTTGATTTCAAACCCTTTTAACTAAAATATACAAATTTCAGGTTATTCTCAATTTCTTCTTTATTCTTTCCAACAATTTAAATCTTGAATTTTAAATATATGTTTTGTTCTTTTTTTTAAATAATAACAATGAATTTCAAAATTCATTATCTTCCTGTTTATTCAAATTTTCCTTTCTATACTCACAATTTCTTAATAGAAATTTAAAGTCACTTTATTCCTTCTCCAATTCATTCTTAAATTTATTCTATAATTACTTTACTTACAGATTCACTTCTTTTATTTTCTTCAAAAATCCAATTTTTATATATATTATTTTGGTAATTCATTATACCCAATTATATCAACCAAGCCATAGCATTCAATACTTCACATAACACATTATAGAATATCAAACAATCATAACAGGGAATAGAATATAAAATAATTTAAATAAAAGTTGAGGGGTCCAGTTGGATCCCTCTAACCTGTTTTTCCTGCATCCATAGACGTTAGCATCACATAATATGCCAATTTCAAATTATACTATATCACATCAATCAATTCAACCATACAATCAATTATTTAAATTTAATCATTTTAAATTTAAATTTAAACTGAGCGAGATTAACTCACCTTTGATTTTGCATTCGTAACCCCACTTCAATATTGCCTTGGATTTCCAGATGTTTGACCTTAAATAAATAATTTATGTGGTTCATTAATATGCTAATGGTTAGAGCAATTTATTACTATTCATTTATTTAATTTAACTAGTAATTTGGGTTCAAACTAATTTCTCCTTTTTGAGAAATTATTTATAGTAACTAAATAGCTAAATAAGCTTGTTAAATAAATCAATAACCCTATTATTATTACATATTTTTTTTTATAACTAGTAAGTTTAAAAGATGCATATTCGTTTTATTTTATTTTATTCCAAATTTGAAACTACATATCTATATGTATATTTTTATAAAAATAAATTTGTAGATTTCAAAAGTCTACTTTTGTATCACTTTATTTTACTGTTAATTAATTTCTAAAACAGAAATTGGTTTAGCTTCTGTAATTAATAATTTTTTTTTCTCTGCTTAATTAACTGTAAGCTAATCATTAGCATATATATAGACTTTTATTTCAAACAACTGAAATTTTCGAATAAATGAGCATGTTATTAAATCGAATTCAAGAAATTGTTTCGAAAATCTCACCTTCGATCTTGACTTGTTATCTTCACATTTACAACCTAGAACGATGCTTGAGTTACGCCTAAATCACCAACCCTTGTACTGACTTAACCACCAAATTCTTCATCAAAGGCCACTCCTCTGCACCATCTCCCAAGCTAAAGAACTAAAATTCTACAACTTCCACCACCACTGGCAAGCCACAGCAAGTACATGCGACCACCCTCCATTCCAGTTGGAGCTCCATGTTGCAACTAGTCTCAGCCTCGTCGATTACTGCTAGCCCTATCTCGTGACCAACCAATGTCGTAACAACCTCATCGATAACAATCGACCAAGCCTCCATCATCACCTCGTCGGTGACCTCCTTTCGGTCATGAAAGCCTCCGCAAGCTCAAGCGTTGCCCAGTCACCTTCTGAGGCATGCAATCTCCTCTAATCGGCAGTGTTGGCCGAAACTACGATTTGCGTTGCCCCCCCTTTTTTCGAATTAGGTTATATGATTTTTGGGAATAAGAACGGCCTGAAGTTATTTGTGAAGGAGGGAAAGAAACTGTCGCCCCCCTCTTTTTTTTTATAATAAAATTTTGTCGTCTAAAGTAAGATAAAGGTGGGATGAATCTGGATTAAAGGAAGTGGCGTATAAGAGAAAATTGGCTAGGTAAATTACTATTAATTAAGTTTTTTTTCAGCGCGTTATTATATCGTACACTCACACACTAGCTCCAATCAATACGAAATTTGAAATCCGATAATAATTCAATATTACAGATCCAATGGAACTGGGTTCGTCGAATTCCGAGACTGTCCCCTCGGAAGGTTATTTTTAAACATCGATTTAAACGATATATTTTTAAAATTGAACAAATCACTGTTAAATTCAATTTTATCTCATTTATTGTCTTCAATATTATCAATATAAATTTTATAGGCCTTCACATTATTTTTAACCAGTTTAAAATTTCAGATTCAATAATAATTTACCCAGTTTTCAAATTGTTTAATTCAATAATTTAATTATCAAATAAATTGTAATATTCGTAATTTAAGTTGATAATTAACCTTTAAATAATTAAAATCAATTAAATATTTTAATTTTAAATGCTCGAAAATTCCGGGTCGTCACATTCCTCCCCTCTTAAAAGAATTTCGCCCCCGAAATTACTAGATAGGAAGAATGGTCAAAAACCCGTTACTTTTTCTCCAAAACCAACAATTCAGCATCCTACCAACTATCTTTTTATGGAAGACCCATTACCATTCTTAGTAACTTCTCAACTTTTCCATAGTTTCAAACCATACTATTTGTTTAACCATTCAAGTTTCAATTTAAAACCAAAATTTGAATTGTCAAAATTTTCTCAAAATTTTCTAACTCCCTAAGTTCCCGGAAAATTTCGCCAGCGTCTCCTTTGCGCGGCTAGCTTGGTACAACTATAAAAAGGCTCTACGTCCTCCAAAAACCAAAAAGAAAACAAAACGCCAAGTGGCTCAATCCAGATCCCAATCAAATTTCATACCAAATTTAAATACATACCTCTTTGTCGAGCATTTCATATTTATCTCTTGAAATCAAATCAAATTTTCTTTTTCCCTTAGATTACCTGCATATCCTGCTTAGCACCAATATCCAATCACAATATTCCCAACAGTTTATCGACTTTCTTACAAATGTCAATATTTATTCATTCAAATAACAACTTAGAATATATTTGCAATATTCAATTTTCAATTAAGAATTTATCATTCCCTTCTTAAACTAATATAAGCATTCTATATGCTTCTTTGTTTGTTTTCACTTTACCACTTTCGTTAATATTTATTCCTATTCAAATTGATTCTTTCATTTCCATATGGATTCAATTTATTTTTAACTCTGCATATATAAATTTTATTTATCATTTATTACTAATTCATGTCATTACTTTAATTAGTTTCATTTACTAACTTATTTCAATTTCCAGTTTGAAATTGTTTTGTCGTTAACAAAATTTTCTGAAATTTCAAAAAATTTCTAACTCCCAAAATTTCTGAAAAATTTTGGCAGAGTCTCCCTTGTACGGAGGAGCTTTTGCAATTTGACAAAAGAGATAAATATATATACATCGACCCACACGTTCGGAAAAACCAAAAACAGTTCATATTTCCTATTTTTATTGTGTAAGCGTACATTATTTAGCATTTTAAGAAAGCGGTTTATTATTTTTAACAAGTAGCACAACCAAATCCAGCCACACTGCTTCCAGGTACCTGTACTTACTCAATTTAAACATGTAAGTGCCAAATATATGCAGTTTAACTATATTTCACTTAGTTGCAATGGTTAAAACATATGAACTCGAAAAGAAATGCACATCAAACATTTTCCGGGCAATTTATACAATTTCATACTAATTCAACTGTTTGAATTAATTTACAAACCATTTCCATTCAAATTGATGGGTTCTCAATCCATTCCTATACCACTTCATCAATTCGAATGGTTTAAAACTCAATCGCTTACATTTAATTTATTTTTAAGCAAACCAAACTCATATTTACTTCAAATGTTCTCAAAATCAATTTATTTTACTCCCATCCATTTATAGAATTTGAATTACTTCCATTTACATCTCATTGTTTACATTCAATTTATTATTCATTTAAATAAATCCATATTTATTATAATTGATTCATAAACAAATTTTATGCAAATTCAGTGCTATATTCTCATTCATTTTATTTGAATCCATTGATTTATCTTGAAACATTTCATATTGGTTACATCAAATACCCATTTCATAACTAATTTGCAAACTAAACATTTGCCACATTAAATTGGTATTCGACTTCACTTAACTAATTCAAGTTCCATCTCCATATTTCATTACCAATTAATTTCCTTTTTATTTTAATTCATTCACGACCATTTATTTAGCTCGACCCATTTCAAGCTTGCATATTACTACCCATTCATTTATATTTCATTCTATATCTGTTTATTCCAAACTATTTTATTTAGCTCGATAACAATTCAGGCTATTCCATTCAATAACTATTTCTCAACTCATTTAAACCACACTTCTATTTGAGTTCAGCTTCCATTCAACATTTACTTAAGTTAACAACTTAAGTTCATTTCCAATTATATTTAATTTGTTATCACCTCAAGTCGAATTTTAATTAATAACTCAAATTTGATTCCACCATTCACCTTTAATTTATATCCATTATTCAAAGCTCATATTTCCTTTCTAATTTAAAAAAAATCATCTCAAGTTATAAGCTTACAATCCATCTTATCAGGATTTTTAAATTCCCGGCTTTGGTTTCAAATCATTTTCAAATCTTCAACATCTCAAATCACATTTCTCAAAAGTCAAACCAATCCTGGCTTTATTCCCAACAAATTTCCTTTGAAATTTTCAAAACAACTAGCTTTTCTGAACAAATCAGTTTTGGTAGCAATCCGTCACTTAGAAATTCGAAAATGAATACTGACGATGCGGCCGTCATCCTCAGAATTATTTCCCAATAATCCAAGTGATTTCAATGCTATATCACTTTCAAAATACCTTTTAAAACAAATTTCCTTTCAGAAATACCTCTAAAACAAAAATGCTACTTCTTTTTTTTTATCTCCAAATACTTTGATAACCACTTCCAAAGTCTCCGGGATTTTAAATTTCCAAAGCCTGCTTAAATTAAATTCTAACTATAATTCATTTGTACACTTTATTTAGACAAATTCTCATTTGATTGTATTTCAATGAAAAAATTACATTTATAATTCATATTTATGAATTTCATTTTATAATGAATTTATTCTCTTTAAACTTTGGTTATATTTCAATTTCTAGTTAAATTTTCACTTAACAATAATAATACTTTAATATTATCATTTCTAACATCCAAGCAACCATATGTTAGCTAAATAGTTTTCAAAAGTTATTATTTTTTTATATCAAAATATATTTTTGGGTAAAATTATTTCATTTACCCATATTTAAAACAATATCGTGTCGATTGTTCTATTCAAGTGTTTAGAAACCCTTTCAATACAGTTGCGCAGACTGTGTCGACGAAGGTTCATATGCCACTCAATAAACCAATCAACACAACATTAAAATAATTTATATTCACTAAAAAATATGCGCTCATATTTATTAATACGCTCAAACTCATTTTAGAGTACTATAGACTCTATTTTATGAGAAATTCCCACCAAAGCCAAGGTTATCACCAACCTAAGCTCTGATACCAACTGTAACGACCCGCAAATCCGTACCCTTTGTGTGACGCCCCACTCCGAGAGCCTCGTTAACAAAGAGTATTATATAGATAATACTGTCGGCTAACGCGGACAATAGAGTATAATGGAAGCGACCATGTGCAATCTTACCTTAACTATTCACTAAATATGTCGAAAAGTAGAAACACATTAAAATTCGACCTATTCAATAAATATTTAAAGCAAAACTACAATGGCTATAGGATCTATCAGAAGAAAATATAACAACTCAAATGTAATATACATCATAGAACAGTGGATCATAATATACACATACACAGATACACCACAGAGTATACAAAATAATACATGTCAAGTGGCACAGGAGACCACAATATACAGACGAGACGAAAGAGTATAAATCAGAGTTATAACAGATAAGGACTACAAAAGACGATATAACAAAATGAAGCTAGCGAATAGTCCATGCGGAAGCAAAATAGGCTAAGTCCCCAAAGCACCTAACCTGAAACATCTCGGTCTGACCCGAGTATAAAATACCCGGATCAGTCTAGTTAACAAATCAGTTAGACAACTGAACAATAATGAACCTGCAAGGTCATACAGTATAATAAATATCTCTAGGGGAGATAACACAATCATCAACAAGAGATGAATCATATAGAACAAGCCTCATATCATCGGCAACATATAGAAACAAAGGATACAAACATCCCAAAACAAGCCAATAGGCAAACAACAAATACCAATAAGGTATACAAGTTCCACAAGGTAAACGCTATACTCCATGCGGCTCTAAAAGACCAATACCGAAGGGCGATACCAAGGGAATATACATATCAATGAAACATCATAAAATTTGCTCGAGCTCAGTACTGTACAAACAAGGATCCATGAGCCCGAAGACTCCAAACCCAAGTATCACCCATGCGGCACATAAGGCCAACATCAGAGCGAAACTATATGGGGCAACAAACCCGAAGGCACACACCCGAAGGCAACATACCCGAAGGCAACAAACCTAGGGAGACAGTCCGAAGACACTATCCCAGAGGCAACAAACCGTAGTGGTGAAGGTCGAAGACCCAGTACTGGACACCACTAACTGGCGGAA
The DNA here is from genome assembly GCA_030765085.1 of Allium cepa. Lineage (NCBI taxonomy): Eukaryota > Viridiplantae > Streptophyta > Magnoliopsida > Asparagales > Amaryllidaceae > Allium > Allium cepa. The sequence goes on from CM060945.1 coordinate 664,147,294, forward strand.
TGTGTCACAACTCTCGAAAAGGAATCCGAAAAGTGTTAACGTATGTCCCATAACCACTCGTTCGCACTAAACGGTTTACTATCCGTCAGTCCCTTTCACACTCAAAGCAGTACAAAGTTTACCTCATATCATCGATAAACCAAACCCGAAGGTCAAAACAATCAATCGAATAGGTCAAGGATTAATCGGAAGGATAAACGCACAGATTCATGGTCCGTGTTTTGCCCAACCATTTAATCACCCTCCCACTTCGTTCGAAGTGCGAAAGTGTGTGTGTTTTAAATAGAATTTATAAATTAGAGAAACGAACTTTTAAATGCGATTCGAGAGATTATTTCATAAAAACCCGTGGATTAAAATTAAAAGGAACCATCGAAGTCAAAACAATTGATGATCATACATAGGATCATCATGAATTGATGATCATACATAGGATCATCATGAATCAATTCAAATTGAAAATTCAATCCCAAAAGGCAAAGTGGGCTGAAACAGCAGGTTCAGTCGACTGAACAGAGTTTTTCAGTCGACTGACCCTGTACCTGGAAATTTTCTAGGTTCAGGAAACTTTCTGTTTCCAGGTTCAGTCGACTGTGCAGAGTTTTTCAGTCAACTGAATCATGCCTGGAAACTCTCGGGTTTCAGGTTCAGTCGACTGAACAGAGTTTTCAGTCGACTGAATCATGCCTGGGCTGTTTTTCAGCCTTATTCAAATGAAGAGCAAACTCTCCCAAAATGCAATCGGACGAACATTGGCTCTAACGGCTTATGCCAATCGACAACCCGGCCCTATATGTTCCTCGATGCATCACCAAAACATGATTAAAACATCAAAGTTAGGATTTCAAAGATTTGAACCCAAAACACTAAAAATTGGAATATTCTCCAATTCAACCCAAACCAATTGCAAGTGCATATGAACAAGGTGCTAGGGATTCATACATAACATCAATGAAATCAAGAGAAGTAGATGTGAGTTCAAACTCACCTTTTTACACAAAACAAAGAAGATGAAGAAGCACAATTGCAAGGAATCAACCAACTACACTCCACTTCAACACTACAAGCTTCAATCTAGAATCAAAGAAAGTATTTCCTAAGTTAGGGTTAGGAAAATTACAGAAATTGAAGAGGAGAAGAGATGGAGAAGATGGAGATGAACTTACCAATGGATTCTCTTTGATTTTTGGAGCAAGAATCAAGCTACAAAGGAGAAACTAGGGCTTGCTAATTTCTATTTCTCTTTCCTTTCCCCCATTTCAGTTTTTAGTTTGAGAAAGAAATGAAATGAAGATGAAATGAAGAGAAGGGTTGAGCTAGGGGGTTAAGTGGGCTAGTGGGCTGAACCCAATCCCAAACCCAATAGGAAAAGTAGCCAAAATTTCACAAACTCCAAACATATCAAAGATTATACTCAAAAAGATCGCAAACGCCATTTTGGAACCAATGGAGGTGGTTTCGAGTTCCAATTCGGCCATTTGCAGAAAGTAACATTTCAGACCCCAAAATCCGAATAACGACGCTATATTTAAATCAAACATTTAAATATAAAATCGTTAAATATGCGGGTTGTTACAGATCTCCCCTCCTTACAAAATTGCGTCCCCGCAATTCCTAGAGACGATATTTGTAACAACTACATACAAAAGAAAGAATAAACTTTAGACACAGAAATAGACTTACCATTACGAAGCAAGGATAGAAAACCTGGATAAGATCGCTCGATATACTCTCTGGTTTCCCAAGTACAGTCATTGGGATTAGCGGACCATTGAACTTTAACGAGCGGCATGTCCTTGTTCCGAAGGTGTCGCACCTCCGTGTCAAGCACGCGAATAGGTTGCTGTACAAAAGATAAGTCCGATGAGATCTCAAGCTCTTGCAAATCAGGAGAATCAGTTACAGAATCTGATTCTCGAAGACACTTCCGAAGTTGCGAGACGTGAAACACGTCATGAATGCCAGATAAATGAGCTGGAAGTGAAACTCTATAAGCCACAGGGCTAATACGTTCAGTAATAGAAAACGGTCCTATATAATGAGGAGCCAATTTTCCAGTCGCACTGAAACGCATAACCCCTTTCAAAGGAGAAACACGAATAAAAACAAGATCGCCGATCGAGAACTCGAGAGGCTTCCTACGGTTGTCCGCGTAGGATTTCTGGCGACTCTGTGCCTCTTTCATCCTCAATCGAATAAGATCAATCTTCTCCGAAGAATGACGAACAAAGTCCGGGCCAAGAATAAGCTTCTACCCAGATTCCAACCAACATGAAGGTGATCGACATGGCCTTCCGTATAAGGCTTCGAAAGGAGCCATACCGATACTAGACTGAAAACTATTGTTGTAGGAGAACTCTACAAGAGGTAGGTGATCCTCCCAACTACCACCGAAATCAAAAATACAAATACGGAGAAGATCTTCCAAAATACGATTCACCCGTTCATTCTGTCCGTCAGACTGCGGATGATAAGTTGTAGAAAAATTAAGCTTTGTTCCTAAAGCTTGCTGAAGACTCTTCCAAAAATGACTCGTGAATAAAGGATCACGATCACTCACAATAGAAGTAGGAACACCGTGAAGTCTCACGATTTCCTTGACATACAACTTAGCCAAATGCGAAGCTGTCCTATTAGACTTAATAGGGACAAAATGAGCAGACTTGGTGAGGCGATCAACAATAACCCAAATACTAGAATGACCTGATCTCGAACGAGGTTGGTCGTCAATAAAATCCATAGAAATTTGATCCCACTTCCACAATGGAATCTCAAGAGGTTGAAGAAGTCCAAAAGGACGCTGATGTTCGGCCTTCACACGTTGACATGTCATATAGTTGCTCACATAACTCGCCACATCGCGCTTCATGCCTTCCCAATAATAAAGACGACGCATATCGGCATACATCTTACTACTACCGGGATGAATGGTATACTTAGAACGATGGCAATCATCAAGAATGTCATGCCTAAGTGCAAAATCAGAAGGCACAAAAAGACGGTTCTTCTTACGAAGACACATATAAGAATCAATGCTAAAATCTTGCAACTCCTCATCACAAGATCCAGACTCACAAAGTTGAATAAAATGCAACAAATCAGGATCACGCCGCTGAGCATCGGCAATACGATCCAATAAAATAGGTCGAGCTCCCAAACTAAATAATAGAATAGGAGAACCAGAAGATGAACCTTGATCACGAATTTCACAAAAAGATAGAGTCTCAAGAATATTCCATTCGGCAAGCATCATAGAAATAACAGCCGAATGTTTACGACTAAGCGCATCTGCAACACGATTACCCTTACCAGGGGTAAACTGGATATCAAAGCCATAGGAAGCAAGAAACTCGAGCCAACGCTGTTGTCTCATATTGAGTTCCTTCTGAGTAAACAAATACTTCAAAGATTTATGATCGGTATAGAGAATGAAGCGCTCGCCCAATAAATAATGTCGCCAAATCTTCAAGGCAAAGACAATGGCGTCTAACTCAAGATCATGAGTGGCATAGCGAACTTCATTCGGACGCAGTTGCCTAGAAGCATAAGCAACTACCCGATCTCTCTGCATAAGCACAGCACCGAGACCACTACCACAAGCATCGGTGTAGACAACAAGATCATGATTCCCTTCGGGAACCACAAGAATAGGAGCATTAGTGAGAAGTTCTTTCAATGTCTGAAAGGAAGCTTCACACTTGTCGGACCAAATAAAACGAATGCCTTTCCGAGTAAGGCAAGTGAGAGGAAGCACAACACGGGAAATGTTCTTAATGAACCGCCGGTAATAACCCGCCAATCCAAGGAAACTACGAATCTCATGCACATTCTCAGGCCTCTTCCAATTCTGGATGGCTTCGATCTTTGAGGGATCGACAGAAATGCCATCGGAAGATACAACATGGCCTAAGAACTTAACCTTATTCTCCCAAAAGCAGCACTTGGAGAATTTGGCTTTAAGCAGATGACGACGAAGAGTACTCAAGACAATTCTCAAGTGATTAGCATGCTCAGCTTCAGACTTAGAATAAATAAGGATATCATCAATGAAGACGAGAACAAACTTATCGAGATATTCCCGGAATACCCGATTCATGAGGTCAACAAAGAAAGCAGGAGCGTTCGTCAAACCGAACGGCATAACGAGCCACTCAAAGGAACCATAACGAGTGCGGAAAGCGGTAAGAGGTATGCTATCCTCCGCGACTCGTAACTGATGAAAACCTGTGGCAAGGTCAAGCTGAGAAAAGACCTTGGCACCACTCAATAGATCGAACATATCATCGATCCTAGGCAATGGATACCTATTTCTAATGGTCAACTCGTTAAGCTTGCGATAGTCAATGCAAAGCCTAAGAGTTCCATCAGACTTCTTCACAAAAACGACCGCGGATCCCAACGGAGAAAAACTAGACTGAATCAACTGCTTGGACTCGAGCTCTAAAAGCTGCTTCTTGAGTTTCTCATTTTCCTTTGTAGACATCCTCGTGGGAGGACGACTAACTGGCTGCGCGCCTGAAATGAGATCAATGCGGAACTCAATTGCCCGTTTGGATGGCAAACCCGAAACAGGTTCAAAAACATCAGAAAAGTCACAAGCAATAGGAATACGAGATACATCATCACCATCTCGCGAATCAAGAGAATACAAAGCCATCTCGGAATTATCCACATCCCGAAGAACAAGAGATAACTGAGAAGGTGAATCTGGATGACAAAGATATAAAATTTTCTCGGAACAAATAATCCTGGCATCGTACCTCACTAGCCACTCCATACCAAAAATCATATCAAAACCCAAATGAGAAACAACATGCAGATTCGCACGGAAAGAAAAGCCACATAAAACAATCTCAATATTATCACAAAGCAAACTAAGGGTCGCGGATCCCCCAATAGGATTCGCAATCCTTAAAGAAGTAACCATACAAGAAACATCCAAAGATAAATCATCCACAAGCTTCTTCGATACGAAAGAATGTGAAGCACCCGTATCGAAAAGAACTCGTATACTATGATCATGAAATAGAATTGAACCCTCCAAAATAGATGGAGTCATACCTTTGGATTGAGAAGGACCTCCAGAAGCATTAGCCACATTGAGCTTGCCAGATTTTGCATTAGCAGGAGCAGTAGGACAAGCAGAAACATGATGACCTTCCTTCTTGCAATTACGGCAGAAGAGAGGTTTTGGACAAGCTCGAATAATATGATCCGGAGAACCACAATTAAAACACTTTCGAACGAAAGGTGTTCCGGAAGATTGAGGCTGAGAGCTAGGACCACCGGTCTTCTTCTTCTTATAAGGAAAAGGCTTCTTCTGAATTGGAAACTGCTTCTTGTTGGGGTTTCTGGAAACCTCAACATCAACATCACTATCACACTCCTTCTCGACGGTCTCGAGATGAAGCGCCGAATCAACCAATTCCTCAAAAGAAAGTTTAAGCTGGAGCAACAAGGACTTCTTAAGATATTTCTTAAGGCCAGAAACAAACTTCAAATTCTTCTTATAAGAAGTGCTGATGAATTCAAGACCATACTGAGATAAAGCCTCGAACGATGCGACATACTCAGAAACAGAAGATTTCCCTTGCTTCAACTCAAGGAAGCGACGGGTCAATAAAACTTTTTCAGATTCAGGAACGAACTTGAGTTCAAATCGTCCCCGAAACTGAGTCCAAGAAAGAGTAGACTCATCAATTTCAGCTACAAGAAGTTCATACCAGTCAAGAGCACGCTCTTGTAATAAGCTAGAAGTTACAAGAACTCTATCATGGTCAGAAAGATCCATGCGAGGGAAAATACGCTCGCACGTGCGAAGCCAAGCTTGGACTTCAAGAACAGACTCGGAGCCCTTAAACGGCTTTCTTCCAAGATGAGCAAAATCACTGCACTGACGTGCAAAAGCAAACTTGCGAGGTGGAGACACTCGAGGAGGAACGGGAGGCTGAGTGCTCCTAAACAATTCCAAAAATTGATCGGCAGACATATATACGCCATCCGGATGCGAGCCACTAGATTGCCCAGCATCCGAACGTCGACTGTAACAACCCAGAATTTTTAGTAATTTAAATTTGAATATTTAATTAATTTTAAATATTAATAAGTGAATTTTTGGAGTCGAATAAATTTTATTTTGAATTTTGGATTTAATTTTGCAATTAAATCGATTTATTTAATAGTGAAATTCCACAAATAATTAGATATTGGGTTAAATATGATTGAAAATGGTTTGGAAAATTTTGTTTTATCATATTTAAGTTATAGAAATATTTTAGAACTTTTAAAATTGAATTTGGAATTAATTTGTGAAAATTGATTATTTTAATATTTAATTATCGACTGAAAAATAGCCAATTTTTGAACAGTCTCAGAATTGAACGAAACCAGTTCCATTGGATCCGTAATAGTTAGTTATTACCGGATTTCAAATTTCGTGGTGATTGGAGTTGTTGAGTGAGCGTACGACGTATAAATGCATTGAAAATTTTATTGAGACAATTTGAATTTAAATAATATACCATTCAAATCATAGCCGAAATAATTTCACATCAGAATTTTTAAAGTTTTTTATGGTCACAGTGGCAAAGCGTCTCAAGCACGCAACTTTCTCTTCTCTCTTTATATCTCAGCCGAATCCCTTAGCTTCAGAAGAGGAATCAAATGGCCGAAGCCCTTTATCAAATTCAAAATAAAATAAAAAAAAAATTTATTAATTAATGGCCGCCTGTTTCCTCCTTCCAAAATCAAACCAAAGCTTCGAATGAAATCAACGGCCAAGTCTTTCATTCTATCTTCAAAACTTCAAAAGAGGGAAAAATAAAATCGACTTCGTTCTTTTATGGCTGCGGCATCGCTCGAGCAGGAAGCGGCGAACTTCGCGAGGGGGGAAAACGATGGCACGGCGCTCACGCACACAGGAGACTTTGGGTTCGAGATGGGTTTAGGGTTGAAGTGGCGAATTGCGACGACAAGGTGCTAGGTTTCGCGTTGAGATTTGGGGCACTGGCACGTACGTGGGTTGTCATCGCGGTGGAAAACTCGAGCGCGACAATGGTAGCAGCGGCAACCTGGGGATTGGCGACGTGCCGAGGCTAGGGTTTTTGATTTAGCGTGGCGGCGACGAGATTGTTCAAGCTGAGGTATTCGGTTTCCTTCCTTTTCAATTAATATTAATCTAGATATATGCAGAAACTAAAAAAAAAAATTATATAAGATTTTGAAATATATATGTATACGAATTTTAAAATATTGAACAGTATGAAAAATTGGTTTTTGAAGATATTTAAATTTTTGTATAACTGTATGAGCTTCCAAGAATATATATATATATATATATATATATATATGTTTATGCAGAAATACATATACAGATTGAATTTTAAATAAAAGGAAATGATAATAATATAGATGTATATATCTGGATAGTTTTAAATGAAATATAGAAATTTTAAATTGTTGGAATTTCTATACAAAATTTGTTTTGAAATCTTAAAATAAATAAATTTTATTTGGTTAATTTATTAAAAAGGAAGCTTAATTTTAATTCAATTTTTTGTTAAACAAATTTGTTTAAAAGAAATTAGTTTGAAATGGAATCATTTGTTCAAATTAAATTGTTAGTAAATTAAATTTGTCAAATGGTTAGACAATTAGATTTATTTAAGGAAATCAATTTATAACAATCCATTAGTTAATTAAAATTTTAGAAATAGGAATTTTTCGATTGATTGGAATATTAATAAATTGTGTAAATATTTTTACAAGGTTTAAAAATCGAGAATACAAGCCGGAAATGGAAATGAGTTGGAAATGGACTGCAAATAAAAAGCTAAGGTGAGAACTCCTCACTCAATCGAACAGTTTGGTTTAAAATATAAATAGTTAATGTTGATTGATGATTGCTGTTTGATTGTGCTAGTAGATATAGTAGGATATATACTATATATAGCGATATATATATATTGGCATATGTATATATCGGATTTGATTTCCCGCCTCGTATAGCGGATGAGACCCTATTGCGCCGCCTATTAAGCGGATATTTTATAAAATCCCATATACCGCGATATTCCACCTCGAAGTGGAATTGGTATTGTGCTAACGTCTGTGGATGCAGGGTAACAGGTTGGAGGGATCCAACTGGATTCCTCACATATTTATTTGTTTATAAATATTGTGTTGATTGTTAACTATCATATCGATATATGATGTTTATTCCCGTGATTGACCATTCGATGCGGTTGCATCATCGGATTCAAATTTTTAAAAATTAAAAATAACGGTTTTGAATTTAAAAGGGGTTTTAAATCGATTTTTCAAAGAATATGGTTTATTAAAAATTTTGAATTGATTAAAATTTAAAAATAAATAGATGGATAAAATTTTATGTTTTAAAAATTTATATTTTTATAAAATATAACTTAAAAGAAATTTTTAACAATAATAGGTTTTTATAAAATAGTTAAATTTGGTTTTTGGGAAGTTATTATTATTAATGGTTTATATAAAGGATTTTATAAATGGATGTTTTTAAATAAAAAATTATTGAAGTTATAGAATAAATTTATAAAGTGTTAAATTGATGTATAACATGAATTTCACTAGGATTTATAGATTAATAAATGTGAAATTTATAAAACGAATGGTTATGGGAAAATTTTAAGTTTATAAGTTATTAACTTATAAAAATGGATTTGGGCATTAAAAAGGGGAATTTTATAGAAATTGTTAATAAATGAAGATTTCATTAGTTGAAATTATTATAAACCATAAAGAAATCTTGTAAGTGATAAGATTTTAAATTGGTGAAGTTCAAAGGAACGATTTGGTAAATAAATAATATTATAAGTATTTAACTTACAATATGGCTTTTGGGTATGAAACTGGGTTATGAAAAAATTGCATCGGATTAATAAAGGAATTTATAAAATTGGGGTTTATAATAGAAATGGAATTTATAAACTATGTTTATAAATTTGAAATTCATCGAATTTGATAAATTGAAATATGGGAATTTGTTAAGTGGGCTATATTCACTATTTTGAATATTGAATAGATTATTAAATAAAATGGGTTTGTTTTTTTTTTGAAAGGAATGTTTTAAATGGAATTTAAAACGAATTAAAGGTGTTTTAAAATGTATTGAGTATTGAAAACATAGATTTCAACATTGATTGTTGAAATAGACGTTTTCGAGAAACAGAAGGGGATAATTTGTATAGTATTGGATTTATATATCTATTTTTAATTTCAAATCCATATACTAGTGTTTTTGGGTTGTCGTAACGATGTTTTACGCAACATTCGTTTTTAACCCAAATAAATGTGAATAAAAGAATGTTTTCTTAAAGAGAATGGAATAAAATACTTAACGGTAACTTAAGTATATTGAATATTTCCAAATTGTTGAAAATAAATAAATTTGTGAATTACTTATTTTTAAAATAAGCATGGGAATGGTTTTCTAATATGGAATGGAACGTTTTTGTGAATTCACCTTTTAAAGGTAAATTGTAAGCGAATATTTTGGAATCGATTTGAAATCAATTATGAATGGGTATTTGGGATTTAAATCCACTTTGGAATTTATATATATGAAGGGAAATTTGTTTAAAAATAAATGTTGATTTATTTTGAAATATGAAAATATAATTTACGAATTTGAAACGTAAGTTAAAATAAATCGGTAAAGATTTATTTGGTGGTTTGAAATTTGTTTCAAAAAGTATATATGGTTAAGGTGATTTGAAATTAGTTTTCAAATGGTTAAGGTGATTTGAAATTGGTTTGCAAATGGTTAATGTAATTTGAAAATTGGTTTTCAAATGGTAAAGGTAAATTGAAAATTGGTTTTCAATTGGTTAAGTGTGGAAAATTATATCGTGAAGGTGTTTTGGTAAAGCAAATAAATTGGGCAATTATTTGGAAATTGTGTACATATATCTTGTAAAGATATTTTGGGACTTAATAATTTTGGAAAAATTATTTGGAATCTGATGATGTGGCGCATCTTTATTGATAGTTAAATAACCGACTATCAATATTTACCCTTGGATGGTATTGATTGTGTTTGTTTGGAATTGAATGCACACTTGTTTTTAAAATAAGCGCTCGCTATTCGGTTTAGCCGGGAGAGGACCTTTGTGTCATATATCCCATTCCGAATATGCAATACGTCGTTTGGATTGCATTTGAAGACCGGCGTGAAGACCGGGTATTTGTGAAAACGATAGGATGACCTATCGATTGTCTCCGCATTGTTAGCTACGATATGGAGATTTCCTTTGTGATGGGAAATTTTATCGGGATTGTGAATACCCGGATTGCAAGGGCTTCCTTGGAAGTGCCTTCGGTTCTGTTCGAACCCGGAACAGACTTGTATGGTTACATGTCTGACATTACATTTTGAGAGATAGAGCAGATTTCTTTCAAATACATTTCTGTTGGTGGCGGAGAATTTATTCTCTTAGCTTAACACCCTTCTCTGAGACGTACGAGCTCAGAGGTTATGTAGTTGAAGGTTATCAGCGATATTTCCCAATCTGGTAATGTGGCATGCTGAGTGCTGCTGTGTGATGATCATTGGTTGATCGTTTGGATTGGATCATTTGTTGATCATTTATCTGTGTGATCTTGCTTTGGTCATCTGTGGACCCAAAGCATGGCTTTGTTACACAAAGCGTAGCTTTGTGGACGAGACTTCGTCAGGACCTCACTCCCCGGAAATGGTCGAAACAGGAATATGCGGCAAGGTTATGAGGGTCGCGCCCTTTAGGGTATGTCATTTCCTTCTGGAAAAGGGTGGTATCATGGTATGGAGCCCAGATATTTACTCATGTGGAAACACTATATCTATTTCTGTGTGGTGTTGTTGGTATCGAGCGCTCGGATAAAGGTCCCAAAGGACCGGGGGATGACATATTCGTGTAGTAGTTACCTAGTTACAGAGGTAACCCGGCCTTGTGTTGGCAGAGATCTAACCGTAACGTTAGTTCTCGGGACGTCCCGCCAGAGGCGATCCCATGTGGCAGTAGGAAGTTCCTTAGCCTGACCATTTGTTGGAAATCCATTCTTCAATTACGTGCCTTGTACGGTTTTAGTTGTAGAACCTGCCATTTAACATGGCAGCTATAGTAGGCATAGTATCATGGTACCTATGCTGGCTAGGATTTATATTATACTTTCGAAATATTTTCCACTATGCACTAGTAATAATATCAAAGAATTTTTCTCGTAGTAAGCATGTTTGACTATCATAAGGAGAAATCTCCCCCATGTGTGCGTTTGCATTGTGTGTGTGCCGGGAGGCCTTATGGTAGTTTCATTTTCCAAAAAGCATTGCGGATTTCGAAATTTAAATTTTCTTGTTGCTTGTTTAAAGATTAACTGTTTTGAGTTCTCACACCAGTCACATGACTGACCTGGAGTTTATTGTTCCTTTCCTAAACTCTGGGTGCCCACTATTTTCCACACGGGCAGTCTAGAGTTAGGTTATCAGGTTATTCTGGATTCGGGAGTTGCTGTGCAGATCTGGAGGCGAGCCAGATAGCGTAGTCTATTATCTATTGTATATAGTATTTCTTTCCGCTGTTGTTGTCGTACACTCTGATTGATGTAATGTAATGTGATGTAATGTATAAAATGTATAGTTCTTTTGTTTTAATGAATATTCATTTATCTATTATATGTTGTTCCGCTGCGACTGTGAGATTCTGTTATTGTTTCTCGTTCTGTTACTTGTTTTTCTGTTTTCTCTTCTCTTTCTTTTCTTTCTTCTTCTACCTCTTTCTTCGTCTAAAACCCTAACGGTTCGATTTTTCGGCAACGAAAAATCGCGATCGTTACATTTGGTATCAGAGCATATGGTTAAGCGACAACCTGCTCTGTTGGGTGTTACTCATTAGAGATAGAGTCAGCAGTACTCTAGAATGAGTATGAGTGTAATAATAGATATGAGCGCGTATTTGTTAGTGAATATAAAATTGTTTTATATTGTGATGATTGGTTTATTGAGTGGTATATGAACCTTCGTCGGCGCAGCCTCGAAAACTGAATCGAAGGGGTTCCTAAACACTTGAATAGAACAATTCGACACAATATTGTTTTAAATTGGGTAAATGAAATAATTTTACCTCGATTATATTTTATATATAAAAAGAAAATAATTTTTCAAGAATTATTGAAGTGTGTATATAATTGATTGCTTGGTTGTTGTAAATGATATATATATAAAATAATTAAAAGTTGTTTGAATAAGCTAATAAAAGCAACTATTGTAAAAGAATAATGGTATAAACCAATGAATCATAAGATGAAATTATAATTAATAATGAGTTACAATTGTAAGATAATCATGTATGTATATAAGAAGTAAAATTATATAAGTAAAAGGTTTATAAAAGTGATTTATGAATAGAAAGAAAACTTTTTGGAAGAATAATTAGCATTGATTTCACTATTGTCACTGGGAAATAATAAGGGTGATGACTGCAGCATCATCAGTATCATTTTCGAGTTTCTATGTGATGGATTTGCTACAAAAATGAATTTAAAAATTGAAGTTTTGTTGTAATAAATCAATTTGAAATTAAAATTCAACTTGAAGTTGTTAAGTATAAGTGAAAAAGGTTTTGAACTTATAATATATGTTAGAAGTTGAATAATAAGTTTTATAACTTATTAAATGGGAAAATGTAAGTGAAACCAGTTATTGAAGTGGTTAAACAATTAAGTTAAGTAAAATGGAATATGAATTTGAATATTGATATGAATTTGACTTAAGTAAAAGTTAAATAGGATTTACTTTGGAATTTAAAATCCGAATTGAATTGATAAGTAAAACTTAAGTTTAAATTAACAAATGATGTTTAAATGGAATAACTTAAGTGAAGTTGAATAAAAAAATCGATCTTTGCATCAAAGTTAAATAATCAAGTGAATTAAATGAGGTAAATAAAGTTGAAATGGAATGCAAGTTAAGTAATGTTGAAAGAATTGATGTTAATATCAAAGTAAGTGAATAAAGTGAGTAAATGAAATTGTTAAAGATGTGAACTTAAGTTATATAAATGAAATTCAATTTTATTTGTAAAAAAGAACTAGCAATTGAGTTAAAGTATGAATTGAATGTTAATCAATAGAATATGAATAAGTTGATATGAAACGATGTATGTAAGTGTAAATTCATTGAAGTTAGTTGAATAATTGGATGAAAATCAATTGAATGTTAAACCAATTGAAATTAAAACAGTTGAACCAAATTGAATGTAAGTAAAATGGATAAAATTTGGTTGTATTGGATGTGCATTGGTCGTTATTGCTTGTTGGTTGGTTGTATGTAAATTCATTAAGTGTTAATGAAATTGAATTAGTAAAATTTGAAAGCTATGTAATTGAATTCAAATGAAAATTGAAATGCAAAGTTGAATGAAAATGAATATGCAACTTCAATAATAAACCAAAAGGGTATAAGAAGCATGCATTGGAAATTTTGAACTTGAATTGGCAAAATAGTTTGAAGGTTGGAATTGGATACTACTACCAGCAGGATATACAGGTATATAATGGAATTGGGATTTTGATTTTGAAGTAAAAATTTGAATTGCTCGACAAAAAGGTACGTATTTCAGTTTTTATATGAGATTTGATGATTTCCTTCTCCAGCCACTTGGCTTTCTCTTTTCTTTTTGATTCTGAGGGGCCGTAGAGCCGTTTTGTAGTCGTACCGATCTAGCCGCGCAAAGGAGACTCTGGCGAAATTTTTCGAAAATTTAGGGAGTTAGAAAAATTTTGAGAAATTTTGAAAGTTTGAAATTTGAATTTAAATTTAAATTTGAATTGTTAAGTAAACAATGTTGTTTGAAACTTATAATTGAAGTTGGAAAGCTAATTGAAATGATAGTAGATCTTTAATAAAAAGATTTGTTTGAAAAGTTGATAAAACTAATTAGTTTTGGAAAAATAATAAACGGATTATGAATTATTCTCCTTAACTTGCAATTTCGAGGACGAAATTCTTTTAAGGGGGGAAGATTGTAACAACCCAGAATTTTTAGTAATTTAAATTTGAATATTTAATTAATTTTAAATATTAATAAGTGAATTTTTGGAGTCGAATAAATTTTATTTTGAATTTTGGATTTAATTTTGCAATTAAATCGATTTATTTAATAGTGAAATTCCACAAATAATTAGATATTGGGTTAAATATGATTGAAAATGGTTTGGAAAATTTTGTTTTATCATATTTAAGTTATAGAAATATTTTAGAACTTTTAAAATTGAATTTGGAATTAATTTGTGAAAATTGATTATTTTAATATTTAATTATCGACTGAAAAATAGCCAATTTTTGAACAGTCTCAGAATTGAACGAAACCAGTTCCATTGGATCCGTAATAGTTAGTTATTACCGGATTTCAAATTTCGTGGTGATTGGAGTTGTTGAGTGAGCGTACGACGTATAAACGCATTGAAAATTTTATTGAGACAATTTGAATTTAAATAATATACCATTCAAATCATAGCCGAAATAATTTCACATCAGAATTTTTAAAGTTTTTTATGGTCACAGTGGCAAAGCGTCTCAAGCACGCAACTTTCTCTTCTCTCTTTATATCTCAGCCGAATCCCTTAGCTTCAGAAGAGGAATCAAATGGCCGAAGCCCTTTATCAAATTCAAAATAAAATAAAAAAAAAATTTATTAATTAATGGCCGCCTGTTTCCTCCTTCCAAAATCAAACCAAAGCTTCGAATGAAATCAACGGCCAAGTCTTTCATTCTATCTTCAAAACTTCAAAAGAGGGAAAAATAAAATCGACTTCGTTCTTTTATGGCTGCGGCATCGCTCGAGCAGGAAGCGGCGAACTTCGCGAGGGGGGAAAACGATGGCACGGCGCTCACGCACACAGGAGACTTTGGGTTCGAGATGGGTTTAGGGTTGAAGTGGCGAATTGCGACGACAAGGTGCTAGGTTTCGCGTTGAGATTTGGGGCACTGGCACGTACGTGGGTTGTCATCGCGGTGGAAAACTCGAGCGCGACAATGGTAGCAGCGGCAACCTGGGGATTGGCGACGTGCCGAGGCTAGGGTTTTTGATTTAGCGTGGCGGCGACGAGATTGTTCAAGCTGAGGTATTCGGTTTCCTTCCTTTTCAATTAATATTAATCTAGATATATGCAGAAACTAAAAAAAAAAATTATATAAGATTTTGAAATATATATGTATACGAATTTTAAAATATTGAACAGTATGAAAAATTGGTTTTTGAAGATATTTAAATTTTTGTATAACTGTATGAGCTTCCAAGAATATATATATATATATATATATATATATGTTTATGCAGAAATACATATACAGATTGAATTTTAAATAAAAGGAAATGATAATAATATAGATGTATATATCTGGATAGTTTTAAATGAAATATAGAAATTTTAAATTGTTGGAATTTCTATACAAAATTTGTTTTGAAATCTTAAAATAAATAAATTTTATTTGGTTAATTTATTAAAAAGGAAGCTTAATTTTAATTCAATTTTTTGTTAAACAAATTTGTTTAAAAGAAATTAGTTTGAAATGGAATCATTTGTTCAAATTAAATTGTTAGTAAATTAAATTTGTCAAATGGTTAGACAATTAGATTTATTTAAGGAAATCAATTTATAACAATCCATTAGTTAATTAAAATTTTAGAAATAGGAATTTTTCGATTGATTGGAATATTAATAAATTGTGTAAATATTTTTACAAGGTTTAAAAATCGAGAATACAAGCCGGAAATGGAAATGAGTTGGAAATGGACTGCAAATAAAAAGCTAAGGTGAGAACTCCTCACTCAATCGAACAGTTTGGTTTAAAATATAAATAGTTAATGTTGATTGATGATTGCTGTTTGATTGTGCTAGTAGATATAGTAGGATATATACTATATATAGCGATATATATATATTGGCATATGTATATATCGGATTTGATTTCCCGCCTCGTATAGCGGATGAGACCCTATTGCGCCGCCTATTAAGCGGATATTTTATAAAATCCCATATACCGCGATATTCCACCTCGAAGTGGAATTGGTATTGTGCTAACGTCTGTGGATGCAGGGTAACAGGTTGGAGGGATCCAACTGGATTCCTCACATATTTATTTGTTTATAAATATTGTGTTGATTGTTAACTATCATATCGATATATGATGTTTATTCCCGTGATTGACCATTCGATGCGGTTGCATCATCGGATTCAAATTTTTAAAAATTAAAAATAACGGTTTTGAATTTAAAAGGGGTTTTAAATCGATTTTTCAAAGAATATGGTTTATTAAAAATTTTGAATTGATTAAAATTTAAAAATAAATAGATGGATAAAATTTTATGTTTTAAAAATTTATATTTTTATAAAATATAACTTAAAAGAAATTTTTAACAATAATAGGTTTTTATAAAATAGTTAAATTTGGTTTTTGGGAAGTTATTATTATTAATGGTTTATATAAAGGATTTTATAAATGGATGTTTTTAAATAAAAAATTATTGAAGTTATAGAATAAATTTATAAAGTGTTAAGTTGATGTATAACATGAATTTCACTAGGATTTATAGATTAATAAATGTGAAATTTATAAAACGAATGGTTATGGGAAAATTTTAAGTTTATAAGTTATTAACTTATAAAAATGGATTTGGGCATTAAAAAGGGGAATTTTATAGAAATTGTTAATAAATGAAGATTTCATTAGTTGAAATTATTATAAACCATAAAGAAATCTTGTAAGTGATAAGATTTTAAATTGGTGAAGTTCAAAGGAACGATTTGGTAAATAAATAATATTATAAGTATTTAACTTACAATATGGCTTTTGGGTATGAAACTGGGTTATGAAAAAATTGCATCGGATTAATAAAGGAATTTATAAAATTGGGGTTTATAATAGAAATGGAATTTATAAACTATGTTTATAAATTTGAAATTCATCGAATTTGATAAATTGAAATATGGGAATTTGTTAAGTGGGCTATATTCACTATTTTGAATATTGAATAGATTATTAAATAAAATGGGTTTGTTTTTTTTTTGAAAGGAATGTTTTAAATGGAATTTAAAACGAATTAAAGGTGTTTTAAAATGTATTGAGTATTGAAAACATAGATTTCAACATTGATTGTTGAAATAGACGTTTTCGAGAAACAGAAGGGGATAATTTGTATAGTATTGGATTTATATATCTATTTTTAATTTCAAATCCATATACTAGTGTTTTTGGGTTGTCGTAACGATGTTTTACGCAACATTCGTTTTTAACCCAAATAAATGTGAATAAAAGAATGTTTTCTTAAAGAGAATGGAATAAAATACTTAACGGTAACTTAAGTATATTGAATATTTCCAAATTGTTGAAAATAAATAAATTTGTGAATTACTTATTTTTAAAATAAGCATGGGAATGGTTTTCTAATATGGAATGGAACGTTTTTGTGAATTCACCTTTTAAAGGTAAATTGTAAGCGAATATTTTGGAATCGATTTGAAATCAATTATGAATGGGTATTTGGGATTTAAATCCACTTTGGAATTTATATATATGAAGGGAAATTTGTTTAAAAATAAATGTTGATTTATTTTGAAATATGAAAATATAATTTACGAATTTGAAACGTAAGTTAAAATAAATCGGTAAAGATTTATTTGGTGGTTTGAAATTTGTTTCAAAAAGTATATATGGTTAAGGTGATTTGAAATTAGTTTTCAAATGGTTAAGGTGATTTGAAATTGGTTTGCAAATGGTTAATGTAATTTGAAAATTGGTTTTCAAATGGTAAAGGTAAATTGAAAATTGGTTTTCAATTGGTTAAGTGTGGAAAATTATATCGTGAAGGTGTTTTGGTAAAGCAAATAAATTGGGCAATTATTTGGAAATTGTGTACATATATCTTGTAAAGATATTTTGGGACTTAATAATTTTGGAAAAATTATTTGGAATCTGATGATGTGGCGCATCTTTATTGATAGTTAAATAACCGACTATCAATATTTACCCTTGGATGGTATTGATTGTGTTTGTTTGGAATTGAATGCACACTTGTTTTTAAAATAAGCGCTCGCTATTCGGTTTAGCCGGGAGAGGACCTTTGTGTCATATATCCCATTCCGAATATGCAATACGTCGTTTGGATTGCATTTGAAGACCGGCGTGAAGACCGGGTATTTGTGAAAACGATAGGATGACCTATCGATTGTCTCCGCATTGTTAGCTACGATATGGAGATTTCCTTTGTGATGGGAAATTTTATCGGGATTGTGAATACCCGGATTGCAAGGGCTTCCTTGGAAGTGCCTTCGGTTCTGTTCGAACCCGGAACAGACTTGTATGGTTACATGTCTGACATTACATTTTGAGAGATAGAGCAGATTTCTTTCAAATACATTTCTGTTGGTGGCGGAGAATTTATTCTCTTAGCTTAACACCCTTCTCTGAGACGTACGAGCTCAGAGGTTATGTAGTTGAAGGTTATCAGCGATATTTCCCAATCTGGTAATGTGGCATGCTGAGTGCTGCTGTGTGATGATCATTGGTTGATCGTTTGGATTGGATCATTTGTTGATCATTTATCTGTGTGATCTTGCTTTGGTCATCTGTGGACCCAAAGCATGGCTTTGTTACACAAAGCGTAGCTTTGTGGACGAGACTTCGTCAGGACCTCACTCCCCGGAAATGGTCGAAACAGGAATATGCGGCAAGGTTATGAGGGTCGCGCCCTTTAGGGTATGTCATTTCCTTCTGGAAAAGGGTGGTATCATGGTATGGAGCCCAGATATTTACTCATGTGGAAACACTATATCTATTTCTGTGTGGTGTTGTTGGTATCGAGCGCTCGGATAAAGGTCCCAAAGGACCGGGGGATGACATATTCGTGTAGTAGTTACCTAGTTACAGAGGTAACCCGGCCTTGTGTTGGCAGAGATCTAACCGTAACGTTAGTTCTCGGGACGTCCCGCCAGAGGCGATCCCATGTGGCAGTAGGAAGTTCCTTAGCCTGACCATTTGTTGGAAATCCATTCTTCAATTACGTGCCTTGTACGGTTTTAGTTGTAGAACCTGCCATTTAACATGGCAGCTATAGTAGGCATAGTATCATGGTACCTATGCTGGCTAGGATTTATATTATACTTTCGAAATATTTTCCACTATGCACTAGTAATAATATCAAAGAATTTTTCTCGTAGTAAGCATGTTTGACTATCATAAGGAGAAATCTCCCCCATGTGTGCGTTTGCATTGTGTGTGTGCCGGGAGGCCTTATGGTAGTTTCATTTTCCAAAAAGCATTGCGGATTTCGAAATTTAAATTTTCTTGTTGCTTGTTTAAAGATTAACTGTTTTGAGTTCTCACACCAGTCACATGACTGACCTGGAGTTTATTGTTCCTTTCCTAAACTCTGGGTGCCCACTATTTTCCACACGGGCAGTCTAGAGTTAGGTTATCAGGTTATTCTGGATTCGGGAGTTGCTGTGCAGATCTGGAGGCGAGCCAGATAGCGTAGTCTATTATCTATTGTATATAGTATTTCTTTCCGCTGTTGTTGTCGTACACTCTGATTGATGTAATGTAATGTGATGTAATGTATAAAATGTATAGTTCTTTTGTTTTAATGAATATTCATTTATCTATTATATGTTGTTCCGCTGCGACTGTGAGATTCTGTTATTGTTTCTCGTTCTGTTACTTGTTTTTCTGTTTTCTCTTCTCTTTCTTTTCTTTCTTCTTCTACCTCTTTCTTCGTCTAAAACCCTAACGGTTCGATTTTTCGGCAACGAAAAATCGCGATCGTTACATCGACCCCTGCCTCTTCCAGACATAAGCTGAAAGTAAGATAAGAACAAGATTATTCACAAGGTAGATATTACAATATGGGATACTACGGAATAAAAATGCATTCCTAGACGTATTTCCAATATCTATCTAACCTTGATGGAATAAAGAGACACGATGATTCAAGGATCTGTATCACTTGTACACTTTGATGTACCATAATATATGCATCTATTCTGTGTTTATCACATTTTGTTCTGAACTCAGCTCTGATACCACGCTGTGACGCCCCACTCCGAGAGCCTCGTTAACAAAGAGTATTATATAGATAATACTGTCGGCTAACGCGGACAATAGAGTATAATGGAAGCGACCATGTGCAATCTTACCTTAACTATTCACTAAATATGTCGAAAAGTAGAAACACATTAAAATTCGACCTATTCAATAAATATTTAAAGCAAAACTACAATGGCTATAGGATCTATCAGAAGAAAATATAACAACTCAAATGTAATATACATCACAGAACAGTCGATCATAATATACACATACACAGATACACCACAGAGTATACAAAATAATACATGTCAAGTGGTACAGGAGACCACAATATACAGACGAGACGAAAGAGTATAAATCAGAGTTATAACAGATAAGGACTACAAAAGACGCTATAACAAAATGAAGCTATCGAATAGTCCATGCGGAAGCAAAATAGGCTAAGTCCCCAAAAGCACCTAACCTGAAATATCTCAGTCTGACCCGAGTATAAAATACCCGGATCAGTCTAGTTAACAAATCAGTTAGATAACTGAACAATAATAAACCTGCAAGGTCATACAGTATAATAAATATCTCTAGGGGAGATAACACAATCATCAACAAGAGATGAATCATATAAAACAAGCCTCATATCATCGGCAACATATAGAAACAAAGGATACAAACATCCCAAAACAAGCCAATAGGCAAACAACAAATACCAATAAGGTATACAAGTTCCACAAGGTAAACGCTATACTCCATGCGGCTCTAAAAGACCAATACCGAAGGGCGATACCAAGGGAATATACATATCAATGAAACATCATAAAATTTGCTCGAGCTCAGTACTGTACAAACAAGGATCCATGAGTCCGAAGACTCCAAACCCAAGTATCACCCATGCGGCACATAAGGCCAACATCAGAGCGAAACTATATGGGGCAACAAACCCGAAGGCACACACCCGAAGGCAACATACCCGAAGGCAACAAACCTAGGGAAACAGTCCGAAGACACTATCCCAGAGGCAACAAACCGTAGTGGTGAATGTCGAAGACCCAGTACAGGACAACACTAACTGGCGGAATGTGTCACAACTCTCGAAAAGGAATCCGAAAAGTGTTAACGTATGTCCCATAACCACTCGTTCGCACTAAACGGTTTACTATCCGTCAGTCCCTTTCACACTCAAAGCAGTACAAAGTTTACCTCATATCATCGATAAACCAAACCCGAAGGTCAAAACAATCAATCGAATAGGTCAAGGATTAATCGGAAGGATAAACGCACATATTCATGGTCCGTGTTTTGCCCAACCATTTAATCACCCTCCCACTTCGTTCGAAGTGCGAAAGTGTGTGTGTTTTAAATAGAATTTATAAATTAGAGAAACGAACTTTTAAATGCGATTCGAGAGATTATTTCATAAAAACCCGTGGATTAAAATTAAAAGGAACCATCGAAGTCAAAACAATTGATGATCATACATAGGATCATCATGAATCAATTCAAATTGAAAATTCAATCCCAAAAGGCAAAGTGGGCTGAAACAGCAGGTTCAGTCGACTGAACAGAGTTTTTCAGTCGACTGACCCTGTACCTGAAAATTTTCTAGGTTCAGGAAACTTTCTATTTCCAGGTTCAGTCGACTGTGCAGAGTTTTTCAATCGACCGAATCATGCCTGGAAACTCTCGGGTTTCAGGTTCAGTCGACTGAACAGAGTTTTCAGTCGACTGAACAGAGTTTTCAGTCGACTGAATCATGCCTGGGCTGTTTTTCAGCCTTATTCAAATGAAGAGCAAACTCTCCCAACATGCAATCGGACGAACATTGGCTCTAAGGGCTTATGCCAATCGACAACGCGGCCCTATATGTTCCTCGATGCATCACCAAAACATGATTAAAACATCAAAGTTAGGATTTCAAAGATTTGAACCCAAAACACTAAAAATTGGAATATTCTCCAATTCAACCCAAACCAATTGCAAGTGCATATGAACAAGGTGCTAGGGATTCATACATAACATCAATGAAATCAAGAGAAGTAGATGTGAGTTCAAACTCACCTTTTTACACAAAACAAAGAAGATGAAGAAGCACAATTGCAAGGAATCAACCAACTACACTCCACTTCAACACTACAAGCTTCAATCTAGAATCAAAGAAAGTATTTCCTAAGTTAGGGTTAGGAAAATTACAGAAATTGAAGAGGAGAAGAGATGGAGAAGATGGAGATGAACTTACCAATGGATTCTCTTTGATTTTTGGAGCAAGAATCAAGCTACAAAGGAGAAACTAGGGCTTGCTAATTTCTATTTCTCTTTCCTTTCCCCCATTTCAGTTTTTAGTTTGAGAAAGAAATGAAATGAAGATGAAATGAAGAGAAGGGTTGAGCTAGGGGGTTAAGTGGGCTAGTGGGCTGAACCCAATCCCAAACCCAATAGGAAAAGTAGCCAAAATTTCACAAACTCCAAACATATCAAAGATTATACTCAAAAAGATCGCAAACGCCATTTTGGAACCAATGGAGGTGGTTTCGATTTCCAATTCGGCCATTTGCAGAAAGTAACATTTCGGACCCCAAAATCCGAATAACGACGCTATATTTAAATCAAACATTTAAATATAAAATCGTTAAATATGCGGGTTGTTACACTTTGAGTCAACACTATTCTATCTAAATCAACTCAAGTTGTACAGAAATACGAACCATAAGGGTTAAAGAAGAAGAGGTAGAAGAAGAAAATAGAAAACAACATCAGAATCTAACCATCGCAGCGGAATAAAATATAATAGATAGTGAATAGTCTTTACTCAAAATCAAATATATCGGTTTACATACATTACATCGTCAGAGTACATCACTCAGAGCTCATATCAATAACATACAATGGATACACAACAACTCAACAGCGGAATATATATATATATATATATATATATATATATATATACACAAGTACGAATGTACGTATCGTCAATCCAGCTCGTCTCCTGAGCTCCATAGCATCATATCCTGTATCCTATAATAGTCGGTCCGACCCGAGCATTACAGTTAAATAACACCCGATTCAGTCTGGAATACCAGCGTGAGGAAATCACACCTAATTGATTATTCAAGTTTCAAAAATCCTTTGAAAACAAAAGCATCTCGTAAGACCACGCCACAAATAAACATGTCGGGTTTTTCCCTTACGATAGCTAAAACAGTTTTTATAGAAATCCTCTGATATTATAATAGGGTCTATATACAAATACTTATAAAATAGCTGAAATTGTTACATTCATTAAATTTTAGCCACTAGCCACAGAGTGGGTAATATAAACAAAACTCGTACAAGGCTCGTAGGGAGAATGGATTTCCAACTAATGACTAGGCACTGGGGTACCACCTGTCACAGTACGGGGCCTAGATCACCGTAACGAGGAGTACGCCCGCTCCCCTGCAACACAAGGCCAGGGCTACCCCTTACTGGATAATCCCGAGTGAGATCACCCCGCGGTTGGGATCAGCAACCGCCCACTAAGAGGAAATAAAAAGGGACATCTAGACTAGAATGACCTCACCCTGCTTGGGTGCTACCCACCTAGCCTTGCTGCATAACCCCTGATTTTCAGTCATTCCCATTTGATGAGGCTTGAGGCTAAGCGTTACCTTTATAGAACATATCGCTTAGAATGCCCATCGTCCACCTGACGATGTTTCGCAAGCATTCATCCATACAAGTCCGTCCCGGGTTCGAACGGAACCGAAGGCACTATTCCTACTACATCCGTTTTTGAAATATCCTCAGGATTAGTAGCGACTAGCCCTTGCACTTCACTGCTCCATCTTCGAATCCACAATCGTTTACACGAAACGTACAAACCGGATCGAAGTGGTTTTCGAGAAATAAATCTCGATCCCGGTCTCTTCGAAACGATTAACTCATTTGGTCAATATTGATAGTCGGTTATTTAACTATCAATTTATATTCACAAACATCCATCAAAAAATAAATGATTTCTTCCAAATTATTTATTTATCTCAAAAATATCTTCACAAGGTATATTTTCACTTTTCAAATTTCTTTGAAAATAGTTTTCAAAACTATCTACCTTTCTCAGAATAAATTCCAAGTATTCCTATTTCCATTGGCATCACCAAGCACAAAACTAGATTTTCTAAATTAAAACACTTTACTTTTAAAAATATACTTTAAAACATTCAAGTTAAAATTACTTTAATAATTTGTTAAAAATACAAACTACATGAATATTTGAAAATAAGGTTACTTTATAAAATATAAAACTAGGTTTCCACTTTTAAAAATACTAAGTCATTCTTTAAATAATTACTGTTTATAATAGATTGAAAAGAAATACTTAGTTAAGGCTTTAAATATTAGAATAATAAATTTTACAAAACATACTTTTAAAAACAACTTTAAATCTTTTAACTTATATTTAAGAATTTACTTTGAAAACGTACTTGGTTATCCATGGAGAACTACAAATCTCAATCATTCAAATCAATTTCCCAAATTGATTTTTAATTTATTCCATTTAAAATAAATTTCTTTACTTATCAGTTCATTTCAGAAATCCATTAGATAGGATCTTTATTGTTATTATTTTCTGTTTGATTTCAAACCCTTTTAACTGAAATATACAAATTTCAGGTTATTCTCAATTTCTTCTTTATTCTTTCCAATAATTTAAATCTTGAATTTTAAATATATGTTTTGTTCTTCTTCTTTTTTTAAATAATAACAATGAATTTCAAAATTCATTAACTTCCTGTTTATTCAAATTTTCCTTTCTATACTCACAATTTCTTATTAGAAATTTAAAGTCACTTTATTCCTTCTCCAATTCATTCTTAAATTTATTCTATAATTACTTTACTTACAGATTCACTTCTTTTATATTCTTCAAAATCCAATTTATATATATATTATTTTGGTAATTCATTATACCCAATTATATCAACCAAGCCATAGCATTCAATACTTCACATAACTCATTATAGAATATCAAACAATCAAAACAGGGAATAGAATATAAAATAATTTAAATAAAAGTTGAGGGGTCCAGTTGGATCCCCCCAACCTGTTTTTCCTGCATACACAGACGTTAGCATCACATAATATGCCAATTTCAAATTAAACTATATCACATCAATCAAATCAACCATACAATCAATTATTTAAATTTAATCATTTTAAATTTAAATTTAAACTGAGTGATATTAACTCACCTTTGATTTTGCATTCGCAACCCCACTTCAATATTGTCTTGGATTTCCAGATGTTTGACCTTTCATTAATATGCTAATGGTTAGAGAAATTTATTACTATTCATTTATTTAATTTAACTAGTAATTTGGGTTTAAACTAATTTCTCCTTTTTGAGAAATTATTTATAGTAACTAAATAGCTCAATAAGCTTGTTAAATAAATCAATAACCCTATTATTATTACATTTTTTTTATAACTAGTAAGTTTAAAGATGCATATTCGTTTTATTTTATTTTATTCCAAATTTGAAACTACATATCTATATGTATATTTTTATAAAAATAAATTTGTAGATTTCAAAAGTCTACTTTTATATCACTTTATTTTACTTTTAATTAATTTCTAAAACAGAAATTGGTTTACCTTCTGTAATTAATAAAAAAAATTTCCTCTGCTTAATTAACCGTAAGCTAATCATTAGCATATATATAGAGTTTTATGTCAAACAACTGAAATTTTCAAATAAATGATCATGTTATTAAATCGAATTCAAGAAATTGGTTCGAAAATCTCACCTTCGATCTTGACTTGTTATCTTCACATTTACAACCTAGAACGATGCTTGAGTTATGCCTAAATCACCAACCCTTGTACTGACTTCACCACCAAATTCTTCATCAAAGGCCACTCCTCTGCACCATCTCCCAAGCAAAAGAACTGAAATGTTATAACTTCCACCACCACTGGCAAGCCACAGCAAGTACATGCGACCACCCTCCATTCCAGTTGGAGCTCCATGTTGCAACTAGTCTCAGCCTCGTTGATTACTGCCAGCCCTATCTCGTGACCAACCAATGTCGCAACAGCCTCATCGATAACAATCGACCAAGCCTCCATCATCACCTCGTCGGTGACCTCCTTTCGATCATGAAAGCCTCCGCAAGCTCAAGCGTTGCCCACACCTTCTGAGGCATGCAATCTCCTCTAATCGGCAGCGTTGGCCGAAACTACGATTTGCGTTGCTCCCCTTTTTTTCGAATTAGGTTATATGATTTTGGGGAATAAGAGGCCTGAAGTTATTTGTGAAGGAGGGAAGGAAACTGTCGCCCCCCTCTTTCTTTTTTATAATAAAATTCTGTCGTCTAAAGTAAGATAAAGGTGGGATGAATCTGGATTAAAGGAAGTGGCGTATAAGAGAAAATTGACTAAGTAAATTATTATTAATTAAGTTTTTTTTTTTCAGCGCATTATTATATCTTACACTCACACACTAGCTCCAATCAATACGAAATTTGAAATCCGATAATAATTCAATATTACGGATCCAATGGAACTGGGTTTGTCGAATTCCGAGACTGTCCCCTCGGAAGGCTATTTTTAAACATCGATTTAAATGATATATTTTTAAAATTGAACAAATCACTGTTAAATTCAATTTTATCTCATTTATTGTCTTCATTATTATCAAAATAAATTTTATAGGCCTTCACATTATTTTTAACCAGTTTAAAATTTCAGATTCAATAATAATTTACCCAGTTTTCAAATTGTTTAATTCAATAATTTAATTATCAAATAAATTGTAATATTCATAATTTAAGTTGATAATAACCTTTAAATAATTAAAATCAATTAAATATTTTAATTTTAAATGCTCGAGAATTCCAGTCCGTCGCACCATTACACTGTATTAACAACAATTATGCATTAATCACAAATCTGTAATCTTCTTATGGTACTATAATGTCACAATTTAAAAATCGATAATCTCCTCTTCATTATATTTATATCAATTAAATAATTTAAATTAATTATCAATTAATAACTTTAATTAAATCAACTATTAATTCGTAATTAAATCTTACATAGTAAACTACTAATCATACATTAATTAACTTTATGTAGTTAATAACAAAAGTATTAATCACTTAATCATTAATTAACCAATCACTAATTACTATAAAAAAATCATCATTCTTAATCGTCTTCTAAAATAATTAGTTATATTAATTATTCATCTTAATTAACATTTAAAAGTCTTCTATATAAAAAAAATCAATTTATTACTAACTACTAACTTTAAATGTTAATTAATTTTACACTTAACCTAAATTAATACTTAACCTAAACTAATTACTTAATTAAAATAATACTTAAGAGTTTAATGCATTGTTAGTTGTTAACTAAGATAATTAAAATTTGTATTAAAGTTTAACTCAAATTGTTAAGCACTTGTTTAGTTTACAATGCTTAAACTTGTAGAACTCAATCTACTTAACTATACTTCTTTTTATTTTAATTTATGTATAGTTCTGAAAGGAAGCAAACCCAAGACCCCCTTGGTCAAACTCGAGTTACACTTCGAGTTACCCTTCCATTTCGCCAAGACATTCACATGTTCTTTCACGCAACACTCTTTTTTTTAGTTAAGTTTAAATCTTGAAATTTGGATAGAAAGCTTACACAGTCTAGACACAACTCGAGCAATCTCTATGCTTACTCGAGAAATTACTCGAGTACTCACAACCCTAAAACCTACTGACACAATCCCATGCATGTACACCTGCACAGATCGTCAACGACGATGCCACCTCCGGTGTTACCTCGTGCATGTCGCCGACCGACCCCACGTGCTACCTCAACCCTCGAACGAGCACCACGAAGCCCTCAACGGAAACTAGACTACCATTCGAAACTAAATATATGACCCTCCAGCAAATTGCTTCGCCCCACCTTGCTCTGACCATCAGAGGTGCTGCAGCTCCGGCCTCGCCTCGCCGACCGACCATGCTACCCTTCCCTGCGATACCACGCAGCTCGATCAACCAGAGGGGGAGGAAACACCTCTTCTCCTACCTCACCCAAAAACGACAGCTAAA
The DNA here is from genome assembly GCA_030765085.1 of Allium cepa. Lineage (NCBI taxonomy): Eukaryota > Viridiplantae > Streptophyta > Magnoliopsida > Asparagales > Amaryllidaceae > Allium > Allium cepa. The sequence continues at coordinate 664,175,476 of CM060945.1, forward strand.
CCCTAGAATTGCTTCGATACAACATTTCCTTCAATAGAAAAAATATTTAACAATTTTCCTGATATTATCGATTTCTAGGCTTGCTTCACGCCAAATTCCAACATCGAATAACTTTTCGATCGCTGGAAATTGGATAGAACCCATTTTCAGTTCATCTCCAAATTGTTGTTGGTATACTCAATGGAAAAACACAATTTTTGTTTTAAAAATCTTGTTTTTGAATAACAATTCGCATTATATACTTGAATCAATGATTCATCATATTCGAATTTATCATATGTTTGAACTTCCCTGATCAAATCTTTACTTGTTGTATATCACCATCCTACCTTAAAAAAAAATTAAATCTTAACTCATGTATTAACAGACTTGTTTGGTTTAAACTATAAGCCTGATATAAATCAAATGGTGTTGTATTGAATTTCCTTGATTATTCCCTACCCTGAAACCCCAAAACAGAGAAGAAAGATACATGTACAGTACAGACATATAGTTATATACAGAGTCACATACCTGAAGAAATTATACAAACATAAGCAAATGTTATCCATGAATCATATTCACAGAGTTAGATTATTCTTAGATCCTGAAATAAATGGGTTAACTTGCCTGCACGATTGCTGAGCAAATAACACTCTGTTGTTATGAAACTTGAATTTTCCATCAGCATCGAGATTTTAATTTGCTAAGCTTGATAAACTTGAAGATGCTTCAGGTTTGAAAAGAAATTGAAATTTGCACTTGAATTTGATATGCTTGAGGTTGAAAACTTAAATACTAATCAGTTTTGATTTTATTTGTTTTGCTTTAATTCTTTTGGCATTTGTTTTACATAGAATTTTTTTAAAAGAAAATGAAAGTGCCACATGTTACATTGCATGCTAACTAAAGTTACAATTGTTAATTCATGAAATATAAGGCTTACAAATGTCTTAATAAAATTTTTACATTATATTTGCTATTTATCTTTATATGTGTTTTATTAAATTTTATGTTTATAATTTACATTCATGCCTTTTCTACTAACTTATTTATGAAATCTTTTTTAAGAAAATAATATAGAACTACTTATATACATACACAAAAATCAAACATACATTCTTTTATTTTTTTATCCAATTTACTTTAAGATATTTATCTTTGGATTTCAATCTCAAATTCAAATTTAATTTAAATAGACTCATATCTATATTTAAACATACACACGTAAATTTAGTTAATAATCATTATAATTTAAAATCTATTTACATCTATATTTCAAACAACACATTATTATTATTATTTGAAAATAACAGCTTTACAAATTTTTAAATAATAAACAAAGGAGATTATTGCATTTTAAATTGTTTGAATTATATTAATATCTTTACTATTTCTCAAAGACCTTATATATTTACACACACTTAAGATTATGGAATTTTGAATACATCTATTATACATTATTTACTGTAAAATTTATTATTTTTAGATATCTATATTTCAAAGTTTATTATAGATTCAAATTTATTTATAGTTCCAGATATCAGAATTTTATTTGTTCAACAGAATAACTAGTTAATTATCCACTTATCAGATGTCCAGAAATCCGGTTATCACATTCCTTCCCCCTAGAATCTTTTCATCCTTGAAAAGGAACGAAACCAGAATTTATTAAAATTCTTAACATCAGAAAAATAAATTTTTGATCTTTATTAAAACCCTTTAAAATCTATATAATATTATCAAAATAGTTTTATAAAAATAGTTTTATAACTCGATGTTTCCACAAGTCCATCTTCGTTCTCATAGAAATTCGATCATACGTTGATCAGGTGTAAGACTGAAAATCTATAAGTGCTAAGCAGACCCATTTTCAACACCCAGTGAAAATACTTGAAAAATAATTTTATTGAAAATATAGAAAACATTTTTTTGAAAATAGAGGAAATATCTTTGGTAAGAATGCTCTGGAAATCATCACCCCCATCCATGGTCCCAGTCACATCCTGGGTTACGTTGCCATCGCAGCAAAAATCCATGTAACTGTAGGCACTACGCACCCCTCGATTACGCCATGGAACCCACAACAGATTGCAGTTACATTCCAGGGTTACGTTGCCATCGCGGCAAAAGTTCATGTAACTGTTGGCTCTCAGCGTCACACACGATTTTCGCTGTCAAAATGAAACTTCTCCGCTCCTTCATAGGTCGCAGTCCACCGATATAAAACCAAACGCAGACTATTGGCTCTCAGTGGCACACACGACTTTCGCTATGTTACCATAGGTCGCAGTCTACCGATATAAAATCAAACGCAGACTGTTGGCTCTCAGCGGCACACACGACTTGTGCTATGGTACACACTACTCATAATCCCCAGGAACTAGTTTTGTCCGGACTCCTCACAGGATCAACTTTAGAACCCCCCAGGGGCTCAAGGCAGCACCACCCAGTGGCACTCCTGAGAAGTTCATTTCAAGGGAGCGCCTTTTTCCCCAGAGCCATCATCAAAACACTTTATACTATACATATATAGTATCTTTCAAATCATACACCTAGTATGATCTCATATAAAGCTCCTTTACACAAAATCGGTTATCCCAAAATCGAAAATTCTCAAACTAGGATTTTCAAATTTCAATATTGATTTTACCCAAAAATCAAAAGCCTTTCCAAATCCTAAGGTTCCTAAAACCTTTTACCAAAATCCTCATAAGATCCTTTATATATATACAGATATATATAATTTTTAAAACTTTGGATCATTTCAAACTTGTATAAAACTCCTTTTGTGCTTCAATTATTTCCAAAAATCCATTTTTTTCTGGCAATAGATTCAATAAGGGGGGTTTCATCTTACATATGACAAAGACATATAACTTTGTTTATCCAAAATCAAATATTCCAGTTTGATTACTTTCTCCAATATCAATTTCATTCAAAATCGTATGATGTACACTTATCATCCATATGCTATACTAATCTGATCGCTCACTCGATCACACAATTTCACTTCCGAACAAGTATCGTCCACCCGACTTCCTAGTACGGACACAGATCGGGTTTCTTGATTAGAAGCCATCATTCCCCTTGCATGGCTATAACTATGATAGAGAATATCCAAAACCAATCAACAATCCATATGTAGACTCGCCGTCGAAAATCGAGTGAAATATCCTAACTCGGATCGATAAACTATCTTGAAATTCTATGCTCAAATCTGGATCAAATCATTATGCGAATAGAATAATATACGTATATCCTACGTATTTTTTTATTGATTATTAGCCAAATAATTTCCTTTCTATTCACATTCACTTAAATTTTCATTCACTTATTTACAATTACCTTAATCCCCATTTGGATTATCACTTCAATCCTTATCTCGGTTGGGTATTTAATTAATAACAGTCTGAACTCTATTCAGTTTAGATTTAGAAAATAGCTTAAAAAGTTTAAAATAGATAAGTAGTTGAAAAATAATTACTAGTTTGTAAGATATCTGTAAAATAATTAAGTAATTGTAAAATAGTTGGAATATAGTCAAATAGTTATAGATATTTTAAATAATTGCAAAATAGTTGTAAAATAGTAATTAGTTATAAAGTAGTTGAAAAACAGTAATTAGTATATAAAACAGTTGCAAAATATTTAAATAATTCCAAAAGTAGTTATAAAATAAGTATAAGATAGTTTTTGGGTTTTAATAGAAAGGTTGTATATATAATAATAGCTTGGAAAAATAGATTTGTACTAAAACAATTTATTTTAAAAATAGTCCAGAGTCAACTGTTCAATTCCCAACCTCCATCTCTAATCAATTCAATATAAATTTCCACTTCCTCTTGAATTGACTCACTTTAAATTCAATTTAAATTTCCATTTCTATTTAAATTGGTTCGATTCCAATTTGAATCGATCCCAATTCCAATCAATTGCAAATTTTCAATTAACTTCCACTTTCAATTTAAATTAAGTTAGCTTCCACTCTCATCCCAAATTCAAATCAACTTCCTATTTGAATTTGAACTCATTCAACTCTAATTTCATTTTAAATTATCCAATTCAAATTTCCATTTGAATTTCTAAACTTATCCATCTTCAACCATAATACCAATTGATTCATATCAAAATCAATTTGAACTAATTTAATTTAAATCTCAATTTTAAACCATCTCAAATTATAAATTCGAGATAAATTTTTAAATGTTGATTTAATCCTTTAAATCAAATCAACATATATCTTTAAACCGCTTAATTTTGAATCCAAAATTCCATTTTAAACTTATTTCAAAGTTCAAATAATAATTCAAATCTTTTTAAACAACTAAATCTTTGAAATTCAATTTATCATCGACTTTCAATTTTAAAACCAAAACTTCGAACTTTTATCTTAATCATTCAAATTTTAAATCTAAAATGATTCCATTTTATCTTAATATTGGATATATTACGATACCCCAATTCTTCATTCTTTTAAACAAATCCAATTCACAGTTTAAAGATTATTAATAACAATAGGGTGATATTGTCCAATTATTTTAAAACATCCATCCATTTTCAGATCTCAAACCCACTTTGAGATCACCCAAACTCCCTATTCCAGTCAACCATTTAACTTCCCAGGTTAAATCCGAATTTCATCTTGAAATTACCAATTCAGGTTGTCTATTCAAACTTATTTAACTTCTTTCAAGTTAAATTCAATTTACTTAATCCATTCAAATTTACAAAATTTGAATTCCCAATCAATTTTAAACTTCAGATTAATATCCTTCCCACTTAAATTTAAAACCTACTTCACTTTGGGTTTCACATCATATTCCTAGGAAAATGTCAAACCGACTTTGATATTATGTATGTTCCTTATACATATTATTTCCTTTAATATTTTGAAACCAATTCAAATGTTTAAATTTAGAATTCAGAACCTCACAGTTTGAAATCCACTTTAATTTACATCCTTTCAAATTTACAAGTTACTCTCCTTAAACGGTGACTTCCTTAAAACATTCTATTGTTTATTGGAAAACAATCATCCCATTATTAAACCCAATAACCATTTATGATAATGACCAAGATTGTCATATCTGGTAACCATTCATATCATCTATTCTGAAACTCTTCCCAAATTCAAGATTTTAATTTCAGTTTGAATTCATTTCAAACTTATCTTTATTTAATTTCAATTTGGTTGTATTTCTATTACCACTTAATTTAATTCCAATAATTTAACACCCAATTACTTTAATATTTATTAGAAAGAAATTTTTGCTATATATATCAGCATATAATCTTATATAAAATCTTTTAAAATCTTTATATAAGAAAATAACAAGTACGCTCTCATATATACACACACACACACTCAACTCATTCTAAGGTACTGTTGACCCTATCCTTAAAGAGTACACCCACCAGAGCCAAGGTTCTCGCTTAACCTGGCTCTGATACCAACTGTAACGACCCAAAATTTTCGATCCAGAAAATCCCAGATAGTTAGGAAAAAGAAAAGAGAAAGAAGAAGAAACAGAACAAGCCACAGAAACCTCACATACGCAGCGGATCAAAATATAATATCTAATAAATAACAGTTTTACAAGAAGAATTTGTATCAGTACACTTATATTTTTATACATCAGAGTTACAACCAATACCAATCACTGGACAGTTTAAAACAACATGTCCCAGTTATACAATAATATATCACAGCAGAAAATACTCCATTCGTTCCTGCCCTCCAGCCCACCTCCTTAGCTCCAGAACGTCCTTACCTGAAAGTCTATAATACTCGGTCTGACCCAAGCATTACATCAAAGTAACACATGGGTCAGGCTGGAAACCAGCGTGAGTAAATTCATCTAACATGGAATACAAAAGTATACAACTCATATAAACCCAGGTAACTTATATCAATTTTCACTTCATAAGTTGTTATAGACATCACTTATTTCGCACATCAATTTCTAAGTGCCAGAACTTAGATTATATGGCCCGATTCCCTTAAATCATTCCATCATGGCCTATTGATTCCACGTATCAAAGAATCGAAGTGGTTTCGGGTATTAACCAATACCCGACTCTTGTCCCTTCAAATTCAGTTCATCTTAACACATTTTATTCAAGTGAAATGGAATTCAACTTTAAATAAAGGATGACACCTTGTTACCCACCAATTCATCATTAATAGATAACCACATTATTCTTTCCCACCCAAACACATCATATCTCGAAACATTTCATGTATCAGGAGTATCAATCAATTCAGGGCATTTAATCATCATTTATTCATACATAAACAAGATAAATCAATCACACCCTATCGAATAAATCTAATTAACCACAATTGAATCAATTACCTTAAGTCCTGCTTATTAATTAATCACAACCCAATTTATTTACCATCCCATAATCATTCATCTTAACTAACCCTCTTTAATTAATTATTCTTTGATTACACTGAGACTATCACCATTATCTAATTACTTCCATTAAGTAATTATATTTAACCACATTCCATAAATGATTGCTCTTGATTAATTAATCAAACTTAATTAGTTGTATAATCAACTTGGTTAACATCCTTCATTAATAATCCTTTAATTACTTTTCTACATTAATTACATTAAGATCAACCATTATTAATTACGAATTAATAATCCTTGTTTAATTAATCTTAAACCTTAATTGATTAACTTAAATTCTTGATTATTAAATTGATTAATTAACCTTTTTAATTACCTGAATAATTTAATAAATCTCAAATCCTATTTAATGTTAAGATAAATGTTATTATTACTTATGATTGAATCACCATTACACTGTATTAACAACAATTATGCATTAATCACAAATCTATAATCTTCTTATGATACCACAATGTCACAAATTTCAAAATCGATAATCTCCTCTTCATTATCTTTATATCAATTAATTAATTTAAATTAATTATCAATTAATGACTTTAATTAAATCAATTATTAATTCGTAATTAAATCTTACATAGTAAACTACTAATCATACATTAATTAACTTTATGTAGTTAATAACAAATTTATTAATCACTTAATCATTAATTAACCAATCTCTAATTACTATAAAAAATCATCATTCTTAATCGTCTTCTAAAATAATAAGTTATATTAATTATTCATCTTAATTAACATTTAAAAGTCTTCTATATAAAAAAATCAATTTATTACTAACTACTAACTTTAAATGTTAATTAATTGTACACTTAACCTAAATTAATACTTAACCTAAACTAATTACTTAATTAAAATAATAATTAAGAGTTTAATGCATTGTTAGGTATTAACTAAGATAATTAAAAATAGTATTAAATTTTAACTCAAATTGTTAAGCACTTATTTAGTTTACAATGCTTAAACTTGTTGAATATGCGCTTTGCGCTTATATGATTTTTTGTTTGATGATAATAAACATATATACATTCGTTTAAATGTATTTGTTAATGTACTATTTTATTTTTCACAGTTTAAATAAATATTTGTTGAATAAAATAAATTACACAGAATTTGAATTCAAACAGATATTTTATTCAAACAAATATTTATTACAACTTTGAATAGTACAATTTCAAGCTCTCACTATAACTATACAACTTTGATTACAATTACATCACATTACATATTTACAGTTCACCTCACTACATATCACTCACACTCGTATTTATCTTCAACAACATTCCAGTTTGAATCCAGCATCTGAGCAATCTGCAAAAATATAAACTAACGCAGTAAAATTGAAAAAGAAATATTTTTGCAATTCAAAAATAGAAGATAATTTTTGAAAATATGATTTGCCTCAGTTATTTGGGTTGTTCGTCATAATTTGAATTCATCATACACGAACAACTTGTGACATACACAGTGTATCACTGTATATGCCACAAGGCCATGCACACCGATATACACTTGATATTGCTACAGGGATAGGTGAGCACAAGGTCATACCCAAATATACGGACAGGTTCAACTCAGGTGCAATAAATTCAAAAATACGACACGAGCACAAGGTCAAATCCGAGTTTTGAAACTGGATTCAACACAAGGCGACATGACATGAATGCAACGAAGACCAACATCAAAATGGACTGCAACAATCATGGCAGTTCACATGTCAAAAACAGTTGCAACATGGATATCACAAAACAAAACTCACTGGAATGAACAATGCACAGCTAGTCCAAACTCGAGTGCAAGTACAAGCTGCAGCATACCAGAGTGATACACTATGCAAGCAAGTTCGACATACAAAAACCATGGTTCAAAATAAATACCAAATACTACAAGATGAACCAGAATGCATATGTAACCAGTAGCACCAAAAACCAAACAAGGGGCAGGCTAACAGGTGCAAACAAAAGATACAGTGCATAGATGAAGTACACAAGTGCAACTACATCAACTAGACTCGACAATGTTCACAACTGCATATTCAAATGCCCATACTACATGAAATACATGGAGACAAAGCAACTGCCATAAGACGACAATGCAGTATACATGAATACAATTACAGGTACAAGTCCAAATACAACAGTGTGTAGCAACAGTCACAAGTGAACATGTCACAATACAAAGACCAGCTACAACATGTCAATACAACAAACATGTATGCAGCATCAGGCCAGACACTTCAATGATCAAACAGGGATGAATACAATGTCAAAGCACAGTGCACAAGAAAACTAGTTCAACGAGTATGCACAGCAATGCAAGAACAAGCCAGCAGTTACATAAAAAATTCAGCAATGAATTTAACCATCATGAACACAGTGAAGACCACAAAGGCAAGTATGGATAGAGCTCGAGCACAGTTAAAACTCAAGCAAATGAAAACATCACAGTGGCATGCTACAACTTCAAATAGGCAGTACACATGTGAATCAAGTGACCAACCAGAAGCTACTGAAGGCAACCACAAGTACAGGTTAAACCAACAAAGAAATGCACAAGCACAAAATAGTGGAACTCCAACATATCCAACTAGAAATGCAGACAACAAGTGTCAAGTTGCAAACAATATTGAACAGTGACAATGCAGCCAACAAATACACTATGAATCTGAGATTACAAACTCGAGTGTGCAAGTGAACATGACAAGAAACAGTTCATTATGAACTGATGAACATGCAGTCAAACTCAGTGACAACATACTACAATAAATCATCAAAGATTGCAACAGATGGAGCTACAGGAAAGTACAGCAAGCTACAAGTTATACGAAATCAAAGTGACCAAAGTCAAAGCATCAGAGGGAATCATCAATATCCAAACTGCAGATACAAAAATGTATCAAAGCCGTGTGTTTTAACAAGTCAACAGAAAAAGGAACGAAAACCATGGTCATCAAGAAATTGATTCAAAAGCCGCGTCAACCAAGGAATGTGAAAAATACGAAAGTGACAAAGTCAGAATAAATCCCAAGCATCAAAGCATCATCGAGTGGCCGAGGTGAATCAGTTGACAAATTCAATTAGAAATTATACAAACGCAAAAATAGGATTTCGAATCCTATATAAGCCCAATCATCATCGGCAAATTAATCATCGGAATTCAAGCATCAACCCAGTAAAGCAAAAGGATAAAGTACATACCGAAAAAGCCAAACGAACTCGATCCAAATTGAAGAGCCGAGACCAATTCAAAGAGCATCGAATCCTATCATCAAACTAGATCAAGCGGCGAACTTCAATTTGTACAAAGCCCTAATTTTGGAAGCAAGGAGTAAAAGAGCCAAAGCCCTAATTTTGCAAAAGAACAAGCCGCCATCACAAAGAAGAAAATAAGGAACGGGTTAAAGAATAAAGAGTGGGCCAGCCATGTTATTATTAGAGGCTTTAGTTTAGTTTTGTAATTAGGGTCATTGTGTTTTTGTTTTAATTGTTGTTTTTACTTTTCAAATCAAAGAATTTGTAAATCACCACCTAGGGTTTAGGTAGTGTCAGATTGTCTAGTTAGAATTAGTTCAGTGAGCAGGGTGTGCGAGTTTGCAAAGCTGTATAGGCGGGAGCAGAGTTTGCGAGTAAGCGAAGCTCTATAGGCGGGAAGCAAAGTTTGCGAGTAAGCGAAACTCTATAGACGGAGCAGGGTGTGCGAGTCTAGTAGAGTGTTTGTGAGTGGGAGCAAATGTTTGCGAGCAGGGTGTGCGAGTCCAGTAGAGTGTTTGTGAGCGGGAGCAAATGTCTGCGAGTCTAGTATAGTGTTTGTAAGCGTGATACTGTTTAATTCTAATAGAAATCTGGAAATGCAACAGTAGGAAGGGGTTGCCGAAGCTGGGTAAATTTTGTGTGTGATTTACTTTTTCAGCATATTTATTTCTGCGTTTTGTTTCTGTGTTTTATATCGAGAAAAATTTGCTATAACCCTATTCACCCCCCCTCTAGGGTTAATCTAGATCCTACAATTGGTATCAGAGCCCGGTATTTTTTTTTAACTCTAGAGTCATGAATCCACCAGATAATATTTTTGAGGGTCATTTCAATATTATTCCTTCTATTTTCGATGGAACAGATTTTTTGAACTGGAAATTGAAAATGGAATTTTATTTAAAATCTGTTAATATTAATGTTGGGATATTATTGAAAATGGGTGTGATAAAACCGACAAGGAAAGTATCTCGATTGATGCTCTTACTATGCATATATTATATTCTCATATTAATCATGATAATTTTAATTTTGTTTCTCTTAGTGGAAATGCACAGAAAATCTGGAATACTCTCGATGCAATATATGGTGCAAAAGTCAACAGCAATGAGAAGTCTTCCACAACCGACTCAGTTAAAGAAATATGCTTAACAGGATTGGTAAATAGTAGTTGTGATGAGGATGATGATGATGGAGCAGCCGAGCTGGCATTACGGACGAAGAATTCAAAAAGGAAATTTGCAGCCAAGTGGAATAAAAGCGATAGCAGTGAAAGTGAGGAAGCAGATATGTGCCTTCATGGGAATATAACCGATAGCGACGACGACGAGCCAAGCGAGGTATCAAAACTTACCCCCTCTGAATTACTTATTTATTTCCACAAAGTAAATGGCTGTTTTGAACGACTTAGGGAAAAATACGCTAAACTTGTATCACAAAAAGACACTTTGATAGAATTAAATGAACAACTTGACCAATTAGTTAAAACCTATCAAAGTAGGATCCCTAAGTGTGATAAGTGTCCAACATTTGAAGAAGAAATTAAAAAATCAGAAATTAAAATGAAATCACTTGAAAATGAAATTCTGATTTTAAAAATTGAAAATACTAGAAGAGAAAATTCTATTGAAAGGTGCACTCAATTGTTGAAAGAAAATAAATCTCTCAAAATACAAGTCCAACAATTGTCAACGACTTTAGATAAATTTTCAAAAAGCGAAAAATCGTTGAATATGCTATTAGGAAAGCAAATTGTTAACACGGTTATAAAAGGACTTGGATATAGTCAATCTAAAATTGTTGAAAGCAATCAAGTCAATTTAATGTGCACGATTTGTAGAAAATATGGACACAATCAAAATAATTGTCGGTATAGACCCAAACATGTGAAAACTATACCAATTTGGGTTCCAAAAGGCACAAATATAAAATCTTTGAAAGTCAAACAAATTTGGGTGCCAAAAGGAACATATATAAATAGTTTTGGGTCTCCAAAAACATATTTTTCATATTCCTCCACTAACAATCATGGACCTATAAAAACAAATAGGTCACATAAATCTTTTCTCGTGTAGGTGTGGTGGCAGGCTAAGGAACAACAACAGTGTTCTCTGGATTTTGGCTGTTCCAGAAACACAACGGGCGACAAAGCAAAGTTCCTTAGCCTAGTTCAAAGGTGATAGAATCACAATGGGAAATCATGAAAAATTATCGTAAAGGTAAAACAGGTAAAAAAAAATTCAAATGTGATTGTCTGCACCATACTCTAAATTAAAATCAGCCAATATTGAGATAAACAAAAGATGATGATTTTGATGCTATGATTCCTTTTCAAAATATTGACCAACCATCTTTAAATAGAATTACTTGGAGTAATTATGATGGTTGACTGATTCGGACTTAATTGATATGATTTTTTGACTTGTTCTTATTTATGACCTTGTTTTGTGCTTAAATGATGACCAATCAGATTTTCAACTTTGAACTAATCCATATAAATTTGTTCGGTCAAATGATGGTTACTCATGCTACACGTAGATATATTTGTTTTGATATTTTGGTCACTGCTTGTAAATTTACACGATTTCAAATTTCATGTGAAAGCTGTTAAAAAGGGTTTTTTTTATTGTTGAAACTTTATGAAATTGTTGAAACTTCAAGAAATTGTTTTTGAAATAATTATGATGTTGATTGACTATTGATTACTCATGAATATAATTGTTTATCCTATGGTTTCTGAAATTAACACCATGATATGTGTTTGAGTGTTAACACGGCTTCAATTCAAATTCAAAAGAATGATGTCAAATTTGAAATTTTTGGTGCACACTTCATGGTTCAACGAGTGAATATTGAGTGAAATTTAAATTCAGATGCAGTTTACACTGGTAATATAGTTGATAGAAAAATTACAAGTGGAACGTGATTAATTTTTGAAACATTCATTTGCTGCATCATTTTTTTTCAAAGAAAATATCTGCATATTTTTCACTTGAAATAATTTTCAAATAGCAGAAAATTTTCTTATAAAACCCCCTCGAGAAAATCATGTTTGACCATATTTACAGATTAATCATTTTTGAAAAATTGATTTTATAATTTTTGAATTTGATTTTAAATGACAAATTTTGACTAATCTGACTCCCTTTGATTATCGAAAAGATGAATAGTGATTGAAAAAGAGATGAGTGTTGATATTTATCATATATTATAACTCGAGAAAGTATAATTAGAAAATTTCTTTAGAATTTCATAACAAGAGTTATAAAAACTTTTTGTTGGGTAAAAATTTCATGACCATTTCTATTTCTATCATCTTTCTATCGACCATCACTCATCAAGATCATATTTAGTATGTAAATTTGTGGTAGTTTACAAAGGAAATCATTTGTTCTTCAATATCTTTAAATCTGTGAAGGAAATTATTTGTGCTTCAATTTATAATATTTAGCAATAAAAATAAATATCCAAAGTATTCACTCTCATTTAAAAGTCCTCACGGTTATGCATGGGTGAATTACTTGGATTTTTGATTATGTGCTTCCATGCTCATTTAAAAGTCCTCACGGTTATGCATGTATGGAACGCATATCAAAATTAATTGATTCAAATAGACAAGTTGATTCTAATCCCATTTAAAAGTCCTCACGGTTATGCGTGGTTAGAAGATACTTGATTTCATTTTTTAAATAAAAATTGTGAATACTACTAATCTCATTTAAAAGTCCTAACAGTTATGCATGGTTAGTAGATATTCAAATTTCCTGAAGTAAATATACCACAAATAGACAGAACTGTATGATTTTTGATGATTTTATCCCCATCACTTCTGAAAGTGGAATATGCGCTTGACAAGGGTAATTATGATTTTTGTTTGAGTTTTATTGAAATTTGATATTTATATTCAATTGAGTTAAATGTTTGATTCATGTCTGTCACTTCATCCCTATTTTTATAACACTGTTATTCTTTTGCTGATAACAAAAGGGGGAGAGAAAAGTTAAGATTTTGTCAAATAGAATCAAGTAAAGGTCAAATAATTTTCATTTGCATATAGGCTCATTTACATATTTTTATTTGAATGCATATATGTAGGGGGAGTATTGTGTAGAGAGGAGCATTTAAATAGGGGGAGCAAATTGAACGATCAAATACATTTAATACATTCAAAATCTTAAATATATGTTTGTTATCATCAAAAGGGGGAGATTGTTGAATATGCGCTTTGCGCTTATATGATTTTTTGTTTGATGATAATAAACATATATACATTCGTTTAATTGTATTTGTTAATGTACTATTTTATTTTTCACAGTTTAAATAAATATTTGTTGAATAAAATAAATTACATAGAATTTGAATTCAAACAGATATTTTATTCAAATAAATATTTATTACAACTTTGAATAGTACAATTTCAAGCTCTCGCTATAACTATACAACTTTGATTACAATTACATCACATTACGTATTTACAGTTCACCTCACTACTTATCACTCACACTCGTATTTATCTTCAACAACATTCCAGTTTGAATCCAACATCTGAGCAATCTGCAAAAATATAAACTAACGCAGTAAAATTGAAAAAGAAATATTTTTGCAATTCAAAAATAGAAGATAATTTTTGAAAATATGATTTGCCTCAGTTATTTGGGTTGTTCGTCATAATTTGAATTCATCATACACGAACAACTTGTGACATACACAGTGTATCACTGTATATGCCACAAGGCCGTGCACACCGATATACACTTGATAATGCTACAGGGATAGGTGAGCACAAGGTCAAACCCAAATATACGGACAGGTTCAACTCAGGTGCAATAAATTCAAAAATACGACACGAGCACAAGGTCAAATCCGAGTTTTGAAACTGGATTCAACACAAGGCGACATGACATGAATGCAACGAAGACCAACATCAAAATGGACTGCAACAATCATGGCAGTTCACATGTCAAAAACAGTTGCAACATGGATATCACAAAACAAAACTCACTGGAATGAACAATGCACAGCTAGTCCACACTCGAGTGCAATAGAGAAGCTATGGTACTATGCAAGTACAAGCTGCAGCATACCAGAGTGATACACTATGCAAGCAAGTTCGACATACAAAAACCATGGTTCAAAATAAATACCAAATACTACAAGATGAACCAGAATGCATATGTAACCAGCAGCACCAAAAACCAAACAAGGGGCAGGCTAACAGGTGCAAACAAAAGATACAGTGCATAGATGAAGTACACAAGTGCAACTACATCAACTAGACTCGACAATGTTCACAACTGCATATTCAAATGCCCATACTACATGAAATACACGGAGACAAAGCAACTGCCATAAGACGACAATGCAGTATACATGAATACAGTTACAGGTACAAGTCCAAATACAACAGTGTGTAGCAACAGTCACAAGTGAACATGTAACAATACAAAGACCAGCTACAACATGTCAATACAACAAACATGTATGCAGCATCAGGCCAGACACTTCAATGATCAAACAGGGATGAATACAATGTCAAAGCACAGTGCACAAGAAAACCAGTTCAACGAGTATGCACAGCAATGCAAGAACAAGCCAGCAGTTACATAAAAAACTCAGCAATGAATTTAACCATCATGAACACAGTGAAGACCACAAAGGCAAGTATGGACAGAGCTCGAGCACAGTTAAAACTCAAGCAAATGAAAACATCACAGTGACATGCTACAACTTCAAACAGGCAGTGCACATGTGAATCAAGTGACCAACCAGAAGCTACTGAAGGCAACCACAAGTACAGGTTAAACCAACAAACAAATGCACAAGCACAAAGTAGTGGAACTCCAACATATCCAACTAGAAATGCAGACAACAAGTGTCAAGTTGCAAACAATATTAAACAGTGACAATGCAGCCAACAAATACACTATGAATCTGAGATTACAAACTCGAGTGTACAAGTGAACATGACAAGAAACAGTTCAATATGAACTGATGAACATGCAGTCAAACTCAGTGACAACATACTACAATAAATCATCAAAGATTGCAACAGATGGAGCTACAGGAAAGTACAGCAAGCTACAAGTTATACGAAATCAAAGTGACCAAAGTCAAAGCATCAGAGGGAATCATCAATATCCAAACTGCAGATACAAAAATGTATCAAAGCCGTGTGTTTTAACAAGTCAACAGAAAAAGGAACGAAAACCGTGGTCATCACGAAATTGATTCAAAAGCCGCGTCAACTAAGGAATGTGAAAAATACGAAAGTGACAAAGTCAGAATAAATCCCAAGCATCAAAGCATCATCGAGTGGCCGAGGTGAATCAGTTGACAAATTCAATTAGAAATTATACAAACGCAAAAATAGGATTTCGAATCCTATATAAGCCCAATCATCATCGGCAAATTAATCATCGGAGTTCAAGCATCAACCCAGTAAAGCAAAAGGATAAAGTACATACCGAAAAAGCCGAACGAACTCGATCCAAATTGAAGAGCCGAGAGCAATTCAAAGAGCATCGAATCCTACCATCAAACTAGATCAAGCGGCGAACTTCAATTTGTACAAAGCCCTAATTTTGGAAGCAAGGAGTAAAAGAGCCAAAGCTCTAATTTTGCAAAAGAACAAGCCGCCATCACAAAGAAGAAAATAAGGAACGGGTTAAAGAATAAAGAGTGGGTCGGCCATGTTATTATTAGAGGCTTTAGTTTAATTTTGTAATTAGGGTCATTGTGTTTTTGTTTTAATTGTTGTTTTTACTTTTCAAATCAAAGAATTTGTAAATCACCACCTAGGGTTTAGGTAGTGTCAGATTGTCTAGTTAGAATTAGTTCAGTAAGCAGGGTGTGCGAGTTTGCAAAGCTGTATAGGCGGGAGCAGAGTTTGCGAGTAAGCGAAGCTCTATAGGCGGGAAGCAAAGTTTGCGAGTAAGCGAAACTCTATAGGCGGAGCAGGGTGTGCGAGTCTAGTAGAGTGTTTGTGAGCGGGAGCAAATGTTTGCGAGCAGGGTGTGCGAGTCTAGTAGAGTGTTTGTGAGCGGGAGCAAATGTCTGCGAGTCTAGTATAGTGTTTGTAAGCGTGATACTGTTTAATTCTAATAGAAATCTGGGAATGCAGCAGTAGGCAGGGGTTGCCGAAGCTGGGTAAATTTTGTGTGTGATTTACTTTTTCAGCATATTTATTTCTGCGTTTTGTTTCTGTGTTTTATATCGAGAAAAATTTGCTATAACCCTATTCACTCCCCCCCCTCTAGGGTTAATCTAGATCCTACAAAACTTGTAGAACTCAATCTACTTAACTATACTTCTTTTTATTTTAATTTATGTGTAGTTCTGAAAGGAAGCAAACCCGAGACCCCTTGGTCAAACTCGAGTGACACTTCGAGTTACTCTTCCATTTCCCCGAGACATTCACCTGTTCTTTCATGCAACACTCTTCTTTTTTTTTAGTTAAGTTTAAGTTTAAATCTTAAAATCTGGAAAGAAAGCTTACACAGTCCAGACACAACTTGAGGCAATCTCTATGCTTGCTCGAGAAACTACTCGAGTACTCACAACCCAAAAACCCACAGATATAATCCCATGCCTGTACACCTGCACAAATCGTCAACGACGATGCCATCTCCAGCGTTACCTCGAACATGTCGTCGACCGACCCCACGTGCTACCTCAACCCTCGAACGAGCACCACGAAGCCCTCAACGCAAACTGGACTACCATTCGAAACTAAATATACGACCCTCCAACAAATCGCTTCGCCCCACCTTGCTCTGAATATCGGAGGTGCTGCAGCTCCGGCCTCGCCTCGCCAACCGACCATGCTACCCTCCCCTGTGATACCACACAGCTCGATCAACCAGAGGGGCAGGAAACACCTCTTCTCCTACCTCACCCAAAAACGACAGCTATACCCTAGAAATGCTTCGATACAACATCTCCTTCAATAGAAAAATTATTTAACAATTTTCCTGATATTATCGATTTCTAGGCTTGCTTCACGCAAAATTCCAACATCTAATAATTTTTCGATCGTTGGAAATTGGATAGAACACATTTCCAGTTCATCTCCAAATTGTTGTTGGTATACTCAATGAAAAATCACAATTTTTGTTTTAAAAATCTTGTTTTCGAATAACAATTCGCATTATATACTTGAATCAATGATTAAACATATTCAATTTATCATATGTTTGAACTTCCCAGTAAAAATCAAATCTTTACTTGCTGTATATCACCATCCTACCTTAAAACATTTCTAAATCTTAACTCATGTATAAACAGACTTGTTTTGTTTAAACTATAAGCCTAATATACATCAAATGGTGTTGTATTGAATTTCCTTGATTATTCCCTACCTTGAAACCCCAAAACAGAGAAGAAAGATACATGCATAGTACAGACATATAGTTATATACAGAGTCACATACCTGAAGACAAACATAACCAAATGTTATCCATGAATCATATTCACAGAGTTAGATTATTCTTAGATCCTGAAATAAATGGGTTAACTCACCTGCAAGGTTGTTGAGCAAATAACACTCTGCTGTTATGAAACTTGAATTCTCCATCAGCTTCTAGATTTAATTTGCTAAGCTTGATAAACTTGAAGATGCTTCAGGTTTGAAAAGAAACTGAAATTTGCACTTGAATTTGATATGCTTGAGGTTTAAAACTTAAATACTAATCAGTTTTGATTTTATTTGTTTTTCTTTAATTCTTTTGGTATTTGTTTTACATAGAATTTTTTAAAAGAAAATGAAAGTGCGACATGTTACATTGCATGCTAACTAAAATTACAATTGTTAACTCATGAAATATAAGGCTTACAAATGTCTTAATAAAAATTTTGAATTATATTTGCTATTTATTTTTATATGTGTTTTATTAAATTTTATGTTTACAATTTACATTCATGCCTTTTCTACTAACTTATTTATGAAATCTTTTTTAAGAAAATAATATAGAACTACTTATATACACACACAAAAATCAAACATACATTCTTTTATTTTATTTTATCCAATTTACTTTAAGATATATATCTTTGGATTTCAATCTCAAATTCAAATTTAATTTAAATAGACTCGTATCTATTTTTAAACAAACACACATAAATTTAGTTAATAATCATTATAATTTAAAATCTATTTACATCTATATTTAAAACTACACATTATTATTATTATTATTTGAAAATAACAGCTTTACAAATTTTTAAATAATAAACAAAGGAGATTATTGCATTTTAAATTGTTTGAATTATATTAATATCTTTACTATTTCCCAAATAACTTATATATACACACACTTAAGATTATGGAATTTTGAATGCATCTATTATACATTAATTTACTGTAAAATTTATTATTTTTAGATAATTACATCTCAAAGTTTATTATAGATTCAAATTTATTTATAGTTTCGGATATCAGAATTTTATTTGTTCAACAGAATAACCAGTTAATTATCCACTTATCAGATGTCCAGAAATCCAGGTTATCACAAAAACAATAGCACTTGTTGATCTCCATCAGTTCATTAAATGCTGGATCGCACTTAGATGTCCACCCAAACTTAGCAACTTTCTTCGGTAACTTCGTCACATGAGAAGCAATCTTCAAGAAATTTTTGATGAACCTTCAATAAAAACCAGCCAATCCTAAGAAAGTTCTGAATTCTATCGCATTTTGGGGCTTCTTCTAGTTTTGTACTGCAACTACTTTAGATGGATCAACTGATATGCCTTCTCCTGAAACTATGTGCCCTAGAAACCTAAGTTCAGATTTTCAAAAATTGCATCTAGAAAACTTTTCTTTCAAAAATGAATTCTTAAAGCATTTATAACGACTCGGTGGTGATTTTGTGCTCTTCCTCCGTCTTAGAATAAACAAGAATTTCATCAATAAAGATGAGAACAAACTTATTAAGAAAATCCTGAAACTCTCGATTCATTAAGTCCACAAAATAAGATGGTGCATTAGTCAGTCCAAACGACATGACTAACCACTCACGAAAACTATCAGGGGTACGAAAATCTATTAAGGGAACACTCTCCTCTGCTACCCTTAATTGGTGAAAACCAATGGCAAGATCTAGTTGAGAAAATACCCGAGCTCCGTGGAGTTGATAAAACATGTCGGCGATGGTAGGTAAAGGATACTTATTTTTGATAGTCCTTTATTCAACTCTCGGTAGTCTTCACATAACCTAAGAGAACCATCTGCCTTGGTAACGAAAATTGCCGGTGATCTCCAACTTGATATGCTACGTCGGATCAAGCCCTTCTGTAATAAGTCGAACGTCTGTCTCTCTGATTCCCTTCTATCTTTTGGGTCCAACCTTCGAGGAGGTTGTACGATCGGTGTCGTTCCTAGAATAAAGTCAATACGTAACTCCACTTCACAATGAGGAGGTAAACCTTGCACTTCATCGAAAATATCCTCAAAGTCATGAACAATCAGTATATTTTTTATCTCCTCTTAAGCCACTACTAGCGAATAGAGAAAACTACTCATTAACTCATTTGGCCTACCATAATTTATATCTACACCAATGTCTCCAGCATCACTTATTCTGATAATCTTTTGATTACATCTATGATCGCTCTAAATTTAGACAACCAACCCATTCCTAATAACACCCCATAACCCATAGACCCAAGAACAAACAAGTCAAAAGGGATGTGCCGATCTCGATACAAAATAGGCATGTTTAGACACATAGTGCCAACATTTATTGAACCCCCAGTTGGATTCGACACACAAATTTAATTATATAGACGGATGGGTTTAAGGTTAAGTCTATCAACAAGATTAACAAAAATAAAACTATGAGATGCATCAGTATCGAACAACACTTTAATAGGTATATTAGAAATGGATAAGATACCTTGCAACACCTGCTTTCCCATCCGATCTGTAGAAGTAGATGGTATTTCCTTAATAGCAAAAGCTTGTCCTTGCGCCCTCTTCTTTGGGAAACGACACTCATTCTTTATGTGTCCCAGCTGACCACAGTTGTAACAGGAGACATTTGGACTCTAATTTGCAAAGTGGCCCAGCTTGTTGCACTTGAAACAAAGAACATTGGCCAAGTCGGGCAGCTTCTTTTGAGTTGGAGTTCCACTTAAACTATTTATACACACACACACACACACACACATATATATATGTAATGTAAGCAGTCCTACACAAGTGAAAATGTACAAGTAACTCAAGAGATGTTATAGAATTTTCCATCTCTAAAGGTCCGTCAAACTATTTATATATACAATAATACGATATACATATATGTAATGTCTATCAGTAATGTAAAATATCAAAATAGGGTTAAGGCTTTACATTGATCCCCTTTAACACGTTTTTAACCATTTTCATACAAATTGCATATAAGACACCAGTAAACCGTCGATGGATAGGATGTTCCATGATACGACAACACTAAACCAAAGTGGTACTGGTCTCGTATAGGTATAAAAGTATGACAAGGCATGTGAGGCAATTCCCAAGGCAGGATACTGTCGGCTTGTTCTCGCCCTGGAAGGGGTGCATAAGGTGTACTAATAAAAATAAAAATTAATGCAGAAATAAAAATAAACACAGAGAGTAATGCCGTAGAGATCATACTCAAATTTACCCAGCTTTGGTCAAACCTGCATATATGCTGCCCCCAAGGTTTCTAATAGAAATTAGGTTATCAGACGCTTGAAAACACATGTAAACTCATAACGCCGCTTAATCAATATAACTAACTCTAGGCTAAAAACTTAGCCACAACTCAGCCATTGAGTTGCGAATTCTCAAACTACACTTCGTAGTTCGTATCTAGTTACACAACTAGAAATTTACAAATTTTAAAAGAGAAAGTTTACAAAAAAAACAACTAAACGAAAACCCTATATTAAAAATTAATCCCAATGTAATTAAAAGCACCGGCCCATATAATTAACAAAACACAGTCTTCCCTTTCTTTTCTCTATGAAATGGCTTCGGTTGTTCCCTTTTGCTTCTGTTCAAAAAATTTGGGTTTTGATGATTTGAGTCGTCGCTTGAAAAATTGAAGCACAAATCATTTGCTAGTATGCTCTCAATTCACTTCAATCAGTTTAATTATTCACGGCTGCTTCAAAGGTCGAGTTTGAATGGATAGAAATTGGAATGTAATTTTTCCCCTTTTCAATTTTAATTATGCTCGACTTGATTGCTCTGTTGATTTGCTTGTGCTGAAACTCGATGATTAATTTTGCCGATGATGAGATTCTATTAAATAGGGATAAAAATGCTACATTTACATTTGTATAATTTTTATTTGAACCTGTCTTGATTTTATTACCTACATTGATTTATGCTTGAGCAATGGTGATGATACTGACTTTTTCAATAGTTGATGTTGCTTGAATCTCTTTGATTCAGTTCCATTCTTTGCTCCTTTGACTTTGGCATTTGAATTCTTTGTACTTTAATTCTTTGCTGGCAATATTAGATTTTTTGAACAATTCAATGGTTTTCGTTTCTCCATTTCCTTTTGAAACTGTTCCTTGACTTTGGTCGAACTACTACAGATCATGTTCGATCGTATTAACATTTCTGCTTCACTGGCATTTCATTGAGTTGCCATGTTCTCTTGTGCATTTCATGTTGACTGAACTAAACTTGTGTTTTTCCCTGACCATGTCTTGTGCATTCTGACTATTCCTTCCACCTCACCATAATCATTTGTTCAAACTGCACATGTTCACTTGCATGTGTTTCACCATGTATATGCATACATACATATGTATGTGTGTGTATATGTGTTGTGTTTTGCTCGAGTTTAATTTTTTCACTGCTGTGCTAAAATAGACTTTGATTATTTCCTGGTTGAGTGTACTTGTATCCTCTGATCTCTATTCTGGTTGGAGTACTTGTTTTGCTTCGAGTTGAATTTGATATTGAATCTGAGTGTAACATGTATGGTTCCATGTGCCATTTGAAATCTGGTTGTAGAGTCCTGTTCTACTTCATTGACTTTGTGTTCACTTCATTCTTGTGCCTTTGTTATAGATATCGTATTGTGGTCTTGTTCCAGTAACGACCCACCATTTCGTACCATTCAAATCGACAATAATCCACACATGTCAGACTTGAATGATGAAAAATAACATATTGTAAATAAATTTGGAGCAAATGAAATCAAATACACAACATCACAGACACAGAACAATCAGAATAACTCGCAGCGGAATATAAAATTAACATAGTAGTTCATGAAGCTACTATAACAGAGTCTCAACCCAAATACATAGTATCAGTCTGAAATAATATAATAGAAATCCCAAATACATGGAAGTTCACTAATACATGAGATAAACTAGAATAGCTGAAACAGAAGTAGATATATAAATAGATAGGCAGAATCTCCAGCAAGACCAGCTCCAGAAAGAGAATCCAAAGCTGTGAATACTCAGGCTGACCCGAGCGTAAAGCAGAACACAAAACACTCGAGTCAGGGCAATATATACTTATATAATGTAAACCAACTCAAGTGAACTGTAATAAGGTACAAGTAACTTAAAGGATGCCTGGGACCGCCCATCCTCTAAGGATCCGTTAAACTATTTACTATGTAGTAATATTGCGCTATTATGATAATGTCTATAGTAAAATAAACTTACTTTTAAATAGCGTTCCGGGCTACCCATATCACCCTTCACACATAATAGTCCCAGTAGTCCATCCAGTATCAGCGTATCTCCAGATCGGGAGACTACCCTAAATACTCCATGGGCTATAGGAGAAAAACAACCCGTAGTAATGGCTCGGTATGGTAGGTGACACGGCACACAAGGCAATGCCAGGGCACATATACCAATTACGCGCATGGGTTGGTGGTAACGCAGCAGCCACATACGCCCACCTCGGAACACACTCCTATATCAAAATCGGAGGATGGCCATCTAATCAATCACAAGTAAGAGTAAAGTGTCGAAGGAATGTGTCCGTCCAAAGGAGCTACCCCTTTTGGCCCGAGATCGCTCATGTTTTAGCCACCTTAAGCCAACTCACGGGAGTCGGGTCCATGTAATGTACCTCAAAAACGCCATCACCATCCCATTTCATTCTAGAAACTCCACCGCGTACACAGTTGTTAAAGTGGTTTTGGGTATCGACAGAGAGTATGTCCATATCTGATCCCGGTCTCTTTAACAATCAATCATCATTATAACCCATATTTATAATTTAAAAATCATAGTTTACACTTCAAAATAAAGTATCATTTCAAATTCAAATCTTTATCAAAATAAAGATCTAATCATTTCCAAACCATTTCAATATATCAAAATATCATATCTTTCAAAATTCATTTCAAATCATTATTTGAATTCAAATCCAAATATACACATTTAAATACCTTTTTAATTCAAAGATATCAATCATTTATTATCATTTCAAATCACCTTTTAAATGGTTTATATTCAATTCAAAACAATTTATTTAAACCATATAAAGTGAAGTCATTATATTAAAATCAAATATTCAGTTCCCAAAATTTTAGACAAATTCTGAGCTCATTTATTTAAATCAAAACCTCAAACATTCATTTCAGCCTACCACAACACTTATCAAGTGCTACTATAACCCTTTATTTAGTTTCAGATTTTAATTATCTTTCTACTATGCAGCACTTACCAAGTGCTATAATAGCACTTAGTTATAATTTATACATAGTTCATTTGTATCAACCATAGCACTTACAAAGCACTGTAATACAATTTACGTTAGAAATAATATCATTTCAAAACACTGTTTATTACATTTCCAATATTCAATAAAATTTCACAAATAATTACTCTTTTTTTATCATTTTAAACTTATAAAATCATATAATTTCACTTTTAAAACAATTATTTAAATATCCTTATATTCATGATTTTATAAGGTTAAATTTCCATTCAAAAATCAATATTTAACAATAATTCACATATTAAATTCATACATTCAATTTCAGTTCATTATAATTGGATTTAACTTAACATTTAAGTTTACATTTTCAAATATAACTCATCCTCATTTATTTACTTAACTTAAAATTCCACTTTTAAAACAAGATTCATAAATTTCGATTTAAGTTATATTTCCAAATTTCAACTTAAATATTCATTCATTTAACATTTTAACTTTGTTCAAAAATCATTAATGTAATAAAAAATCATTAATATATTATAAAATAATTTTAAATTCATTTTAATTCAAAATATCATAAATTTGTCATATTTTCGTATTTAATTTAAATTCCATTTATCACCAAATTATAATTTCCAAAATAACTTACATTTCAAATTTTCTAACTTTACCATCAATTTATTTCACTTACAAATTCTTAGAAAATCAATAATACTTTACAAAAATCATTTTTAATTAAGTTTTAAATCAAAATATTATAATATTTACATTTCAAACATATTTCAAAAATTTTAGAAAAATATAATTTAACTACAAGTCTGTATTTCATTTTCTAGCCTAGGAAAAGTGATACGGGTAATATACCATTTCAACCCGTAATTTACAAAGAAAACCGGGTTTTATCATTTCAAACCCGCAGTCCCAAGTAAATGAAAAAAAATTGAAAATTATTCAGTCCTATCATTTCATCCCATAACGATTTTCCCTTATTCTAAAGTTCGTTCGGGTATGTATCATTTCAACCCATAGTGATTCTAATCTAAAGGGAACTTGCAGTGTGATAAACTGGTAGAATTAACAAAAAAGCATAATATAATAGTAACAGATGATATAAAAGGTGTTTTAAGCATGGGTGAGCATCGTATAATCATAACATAACAAATATAATATGGTAATGCATTTTACAGATTCAAATGTGATCGATTTACTAGTTATATAAGTATAAACTGTCTGGTGAGAATAACTTACGGGTATAAGCTGGAGACGACAACAACCGAATGCACGACTGAAATCCACAAAAGCATGATAGCACGACAAAGATTCGAGTTTGAGAGAGAAAAATATTAATTGCCTTGAACACATTCAAACAAGACAATACAAACAACATAAGTTTCAACCCAAATACGATTAACAATGGTAGAAATGAATGCATAAATCATCTCCAAACCACTTGCACTTGCCTTCTACCACTAATGCTTCAGCCCTAGGTTGGAAAGGCATAGCTAAAGCAAGGACTAGGATCTGGTTTGGGTTCATAAGAGGTCGGCCTATCATGGGAAAAGATGGTGCAAAGTTTAGCGCATAAACTACACAAGCTATAAGGCAAAAACAATGATTTAATGCAACTAAAGGTCACGGCCCTAAGCAACATAAGCTCGGCCAGGTCTGTAGCGGGTCAGGTACAGGTGTGGAAGTGAGTTTTAGGTCATCTATGGGTGGTGGAGATGGAGTAGGTGGTGGCCAAGGGAAGGTTGAAGGTGATGGAAGACATAGGAGTTGGCAAAGGCAATTCAAGTGGAGTTTGTGCAAGTTTTGGTGGAGTTTGATCAACTATAGTGCACGGCCAGTGGCTTGCGGCTAGACTGGAGGTGGCGGAGGGTGGTTCAGGTGGCAGAGGAGGCGGCCATGGTGAAGGAGTGGAGAGAAGCCGAGCTACAAATGTGAGAAGGCAAGTAAAAATCAACATAAACAAGTAGAAAAACAATGGAAAAAGAAATAAAATTTACCAAACTCCTTTGCTTCAGAAATGGCCGTGAATTTTGTGAGTTGAGAAGGTTTATGATATGTGTGAAATGAAGAAAAGAAGTCGGCTGAAGAAATGATAAGGAACGGCCAAAAATTTGAGGCAAATGTTGGTTGAAAATGAAAAGGTGGAATCCAAAGAGACTAAGCATACAAAAGGTTTCAAACTCTTCATATATCCAATATTTCTTTTCAATTTTCAAATGCATGAAAAGTGCTAATAAATAAAGATAAAAACTCAAAAATAAAAATGAATGCATAAAATAAATATATAAATTTTAATTAAATATAATGAAATTAAGAAAATAACAAAGAAAATGTAAACTAGTTTTGAAAATTTGAAAATAAATGGAACAAACTTTGGAAAAATTTTATGTAATTGAAAAATATTTATAAATAAAGATAAAAAAATAAAAATTCATTCACAAAAATAAATAAATAAATTCTAATTAAATATAATTTAAATGAATAAAATAGCAGAAAAAAGGAAACTGGGCTTTAAAAATAGAAAATAAATGCAATAAATTTTGGGAAAACTTTATTATCTTTTTGAAATTATTTAAAAGTAAAAAATATATGTAACATAACATATAATACAAATTTGAATAATAAATGACAAATAAAAAAGATTATTTATATAATTTAAAATAAACAATATTGTTAAATAAAACAATTTACACCCAATATTGAAAAAACATAACTTTCACAATATAACTCCGATTTCAACAAAAAGAAAAGTAGTATTCTTAAATTTTAATCTATTTTTATAATAAAAGATAAAATTCAAAATTTTAAATATCTAAAGTCAAAGTTTGACCATATTAACCAAAAATTCAATTTCTAGAAAAATATTCAATTTTATTCAAGTTTGGAAACATAATTCACATAATAATAAAAATTTATATTAAAATATTCATTTTAATAAATAAAATAAAGTTTTTAAATCAGAAAAGTCAAATTAACAGAAATAAATATACAATAAAATAATCCCAAAATATAGGGTTGTTACAATAATGTTTACACATGCATATTTGGTTCCACGTATTTGTACATGCCTTTATAACCGAAAATTTATCACTACATATTTGAATAGGTCTGCACACGCATGCTCCATTGCCCTATGTACATGGATTCATATGAATGAAGTCTTCAATATTTTGTGTTTATGTTCTGGTCTCGTCTATTTCATATGTATGCTCCTTCGTTGCATGTGCATATATATATATATATATATATATATATATATATAGTGCACCATTTTGTTCGTGTTGAAACCGAGTGTCTGGTTATCAACTTGTTAGATTCCGGTCTGGTTCATCTTGTTATTTCAGTCTGCACTTGATGTGTGATTCGATTTAATGTTGCATTGCTTTGACTCATTTCATTTACCGGGTCTAGTCTATGGGGTGTTGTTTTGAATTCGTGAAGCTTATTGCCTTTATTGCTAATGACCATTTCATTAAACATGTACATGTCTGGTGCCTTTTATTGTTGCATTGTTTCATGTACTGATAATTTCTTTTACCTGCGTGGTCGTGTATACATGCTCTGCTACTATGCTTTGTCTCCACTGGTTTGTGTTGTTCTTGTCCTGGACGCTTTTGAATCCGCGTTTGCTCATTGATTTTGAAATATCACGCACGTATTCATGTATATACATGCAAATATATACATGTGTATATGTGTAATTGTGTAGTACATATGCCGTATACATTTATATTTGATTTGTACAAGTGTGCATTTGCACCGGTCTATGAGATGGAATTGGAAAACGACCTTGTGATATTCATAGCGATACACTGTGAATATTACAAGTTGTTCGTGCACATATATTTGGTCCTTGTCAGAAAATATGAAAAGAAACAATCTAAATACCTAAGGCAAAAAAAATTAATTCAGTTTTACTCTTGCAATTTAAATTTGTTTCTTTTTCCAGTTTACTGCGTTATTTATTTAACAGGTGTAGCAGATGGCTGGATACAAGCTGGAGCCAGTCAGATCAAGTGTATGATTGTTGAGTGAATTATGCAGTGAGGTGAAATAAGTTTGAAAAATTGTGTTGTAAATGAAACTTGTATGGTGAGAGCTTAAATTTATATTATCTGAATTTTTAATAAAATATTTGTTTGAATAAAATATTTGTTTAAGAATGAATTCTGAGTTATTTATTTCATTCGAAAAATATTTATTTAATTCTATGGAAAAATAAAATAGTACAATAACAAATACAATTAAACGAATATATAAATATATATATATATATATTATCATTAAACAAAAATCATATGTTATTGTCCCCCTTTTGATGATAACAAACATATATTAAGATTTTGACTATATTAAATGTACTTGGTCTTAATGAATTCTATTAGCTCCCCCTATTTGAATACTCCCCCTACCACAAAGCTCCCCCTTCACATATGCATGAATTTAAAAAATGTGCAATGAACCTAAATGGGAATATGCAAAATAAAAAATTTGAACTTATTTGCCAAATCTTAACTTCTCACCCGTTTTTGTTATCAACAAAAGAGTAATAATGTTAGATAAGAGTGATAAAGTGATAAACATTAATACAACATTAATACCTAGTCGTGTATAAATATTAAATTTCAATAAAAAAATCAAACAAAAATCATAAATGCTCTATTAGGCGCATATTCCATTTTAGAGTGGTAGGGGTGAGATCGGCATAAAAAATCATATATTCGTGACCATTTGTGTTATATTTATGATAGGAATTTAAATAGTTACTAACCATGCATAGCCTCTAGGACTTTTAAATGAGATTAGAAGCATTCCAAATTTTTATTAAAAAATGAATTCTAAGCATCTTTTAACCACGCATAACCATGAGGACTTTTAAATGGGATTAGAATCAACTCACCTATTTTAACCAATATTGATCTAGATTCCATACATGCATAACCGTGAGGACTTGTAAATGAGCATGAAAGCACATAATCAAAAATTCCAAGTAATTCACCTACGCATAACCGTGAGGACTTTTAAACGAGAGTGAGTACTTTTGGATGATTTTAATACTATTTTTTAAGAGATGAATAATTTCCTGTTTAAATACCACATTTTGACATACTATATTTGATTTTGATAAGTGATACTCGTAAAAATATGATAGGAATAGAGATGATCATGGAATTTTTGCCAACCAAAGTTAATACATATTTTTTTTTAAATTTTTAAAGAAATTTACAAATTATATTGTCTCAAGTCATAATATATGATTAATATCAAGACTCGTCACTTTTTTCAGTCACTATTTATCTTTTCGATAACCAATAGGGAATCAGATTAGTTAACATAGGTATTTAATATCAAATCCAAAAATATGAAGAAAAAAAATCTAAAATGCCTAAACTAAGACAAAGTCGACAAAAACTATTTTCCCTAAGGGGATTTGTAAAAAATGTCTGCCAATTGAAAATCAGTTGAACTGAAGTTTATGCAATTATTTTTTTTGGAAATGTGATCTCTAATGAAATGATGTTTTTCGACTTGATCATGAAACTAACGAATGTCCCAACATGAAACTCGTTCCACTTGTACTTTTTCTATCAACTATACTACGAGCATAATTTGCATCTGAATACCCTTTTAAATCAATCATTAATGGATTCCATAAAACAAACCGTGGGGTGTGCAACAGATAACTTACCTCTTACGTAAAAATAATTTTTTTGATGATTTGTCAACAATTTTGCACAAATCAGAGTCAAAAATAAAATCCATTCCCTTATCACAAAACTGGCTAATTAAAATCACATATGATGTAAATTTTCAATACATCGTTATTGCCCATTGTGACTCTGCCGCCTTTGTATTTCTTTGGGCTAAGGAACTTCTATTTTTCGCCTGTCATATGCCTGGAATAGCAAGAATCTAGGCACCGCTGTTGCTATTCCTTAGCCTACCGACAAATCTATACGAGAGAAGAATTTTGTGACCTATTTGATTTTATAGGTCCATGATTGTTAGTGACAAATGATTTTGAAAAACAAGTGTTTGTTGAACCAAGACAATCTATGTTTGTTTCTTCTGGCACCCTGATTTGTTTGACATTAAGGGATTTTACATTCATGCATTCAGGAACCCAAATTGGTATGGTTTCCACGTGTTTGGATCTGTACCAGCAATTGTTGTGATTGTGTCCAATTTTTCCACAAATCGTCCACTTGGAATTGACACTATTAGTTTCACTTCTAACTCTTTTCAGATTGAGTGTACACAAGTCCTTGTCTAACAATATTAACAGTTTGTTTTCCTAATAGCATATTTAGTGATCTTTCTCCTTTGGAGAATTTTCTTAAAGTTGTTGATTATTGTTTGATTTATGAGTTGAGAAATTCATCTTCATTCAATAACAAGGTGCACTTTTTTATAGAATTTTCTTTCCTAGTATTTTCGCTATCATTAAAAATAAGAATTTCATTTTCAAGCGATTTAATTTTAT
Organism: Allium cepa; assembly: GCA_030765085.1. Taxonomy (NCBI): domain Eukaryota; kingdom Viridiplantae; phylum Streptophyta; class Magnoliopsida; order Asparagales; family Amaryllidaceae; genus Allium; species Allium cepa. The sequence goes on from CM060945.1 coordinate 664,206,287, forward strand.
TTCTAATTTTTTATTTTCTCTTCAAATCATGGACACTTATCACACTTAGAGCTCTTATTTCTACAGTTTCGAACCAATTGATAAAGCTGCTTATTTAGCTCGATCAAACTATCTATAACGACTTGCAATTTTGCAGCTTCAAAAATGAGGGATTTCATTTGTTTTAAATTTAAAAAGGTTTAAAACTTAAATAAATAAGTTGTATATAATAGATAATAAAGAAGAAATTATTTTTTCTTATAGTTAATAATTTAAAAAGAATAAATTTGGATTTTTAACAAATCAACAAAAGTTAAGATTGGGCTTAAATAAATAAGTTTAATTGATAAGTTAAATCTTATTTAAAACATCTAATAAAGGTAATAAAGGTAATAAAAGTATAATAATATATTTAAAAATATGTTAATAATCGTTTTACAAAAATAACCAAATTTTGTCACATTTTGTTTGTTTTACATATATTGTAAATTTAGAGATTTTGGTATTAATTAAATATGATTTTGAAATATAAAGAAATAATTTTTAATTTATTTAAAGAAATAAAAATTTCATTTTAAAGTTTGGTTTACTTCAATATATAGCTTAACAAAAAGGTCAAATTTTGACTGTAAAATTTATCAACAAAAACATCCTTTTCAACCAAAGCAAGTTGTCATCAAGTTGTTGTAACTTGATACATTTTCTAACATACACATATGCATAAATGCAACTTTACAAACTTTTAAAAAACACTTTACATGTAGCACTAAAAGACAAAAGTGGTTTACTTTTAAAAAGTTAAATTAAATAAATTAATCAAAAAGACATGATTTGACAAATTTGAATTTCACTAAAAATTTAATAAACCACATCATTTCTTTATATCATCTCATTAATGAGATGGTGTATATATAAGCATGGAAAAGGAGCAAACTTATGTATTAAAATATTTACAAACCACAAAATGGTGACACCTGTTATTATTAAACTTACACTTCCTAAAACCCATAAATGCATATCTAATCAATGAAAAGTCTTCCATCCATTTGTATATTTAAATTAAACAATAATAAGTAATTAATTCTCTTTTCAAGATCACATTCAATACCCATCCAATCTCTTCTTTCATGTAAAATAAAAATGTATATTTAAATGTAAAAGTAAAATGGGTATTAATGTTATTTACCACTCAATTCTCTACTTATAAATACAAGCCTAAATCTCTCTTTTTTTCACTTCACTTTCATTCTACAAATTACAAACTCCTTCTCTACTTTTTCATTTTTCTTCCTCCACCTCACCATCACCCTAACTCGAGCTTTACCCTCCTGTACTTTGCCATTCCCTCCACCTAAACCCCTCTACCCAAGCCTACACGCCTCTACCCCTTACTATAACACACGTACGCCAAACACCCTACGTAACCGAGCCCAAAACCCCATGCACAGCCCTCAAGTACCCCACGGTCGAACCCTAGACCACTAAGTCAAGCCTACCCCCTCTCAAAATTCCATTTACCCACCTGCCCAAATCCACATACACTCCACCCTAGGTCGTACCCTCCATTCAAGCCTACGGCCACACCAAAATAAAAAATAAAACAAGGAGAAGAAAGGAAGCGGCGAATTCGAAGACCTTTTAAAATAGCACGTTATCTCGAGAGACGCGTATCTCACATAAAAGATTGACGAAGTGGATATGAAGGTGAGAAAATTCTCACCGCTATATAATTTATATTGGTTGTTGAATTGATTTGCTATGATAGATAATCAACGTTTTATGATATGGATGTTTGAATAATTATTTGAATGTTCGATAATCCATAGTAATATTATGACATTTATCGCACTATACCCATATTGAATATGTTAATGTCATATGATTGTTTGTACGGTTGTGATGTTAATATGGACATTAAATTTCTATCATTTTTGATTAAGTGATTTCTTTGTTAAAAAGACCCAGTTTTGGTGATATGAGATACTTTGTAAAAATAAGCCGCCTCTTTTCAGTTAGAATTGAAATTAAAGTATAAATAAAGAGAATTTGAAATTTGAAGTGAAATGGGATTAAAAAGGATAATTAAATTGAAATTGAAATTAAGATGAATAGTGAAATTGAAATCAATTTTAAAAATTGAAAGTGAACTTAATATTTAATTGAAGTTCAAATTGAAATTAGATTTGAAATCTAAGTTTTAATTGAGTTTAATTTGAAGTTAGAGTTGAAATGGAATTGAAATTGGAATTTAAAATTTAATAATAAAATAATAGGAATAAAATAATATGATAATATGAGAATATTGAAAATACATTTTAAATACTTTAAAAGTGGAAATATTGATTTAAAATGATTTGTAATGATTTTATAAGTGATAAAATCCAGTTTGAATATATTATTTCAAATATCGAAAAATAAGTTAAAACTAGATGCGTTGTGCAAAGATAGTTCACGATTTCATGCCCAAAAGTTCAAATGAATGTATAGAGTGGAATATAGCTCCAAATTATTCGATTTAAGAAAATTCCAGACTATTATATCCATATCTTCTAAACGAAGAAAGAAAATCAAAAATTCGTTGAGTGGATTTTGAATTTAAGTCCAAATCAATCTTTCGAAAAAATCGCGCTAGTGCGGTTAAGTGACCTTAAAAGGACATCTGTTTAAACGAACATTTTTAGTTAAGGAAAAATATGGAATAAATTTAATAAATCCATTTAAATGGTTTAAAAGAGATTTGAATTGGAAAATATGAATAATCGAATGTTTAAAAGTTATTTAAATCAAATAAGCTTATATAGCGCTTTCCACAGCACTTTTATGCTGCGAATGATACAACTTTTTGAATGTGAGTTTAAATGTAATGATTTTTCCTCGAATCAATTGTGAATGTCTTTAAAAGGAAAATTAAGCATTTAAAAGATAATTTGGAATCTTCATAATCACTTCCAAAATAAAGTTGAGAACTGAGTATGCGAAAACGACTAGTACACTTGTCCCGCCTGTGAGATCTGGGAAGATAAAACAAGGTGTTTAACTAAGCTTAGGGATGGAGAAACCAGTGCCCTAAACTTACATGGCCTATGTTTTCTTTTCTTAGGCGAGGGGTGGAACAGGTCGAAAGGAAAGCGCGGATGCTCGAAAAAGATTGTATTAAGTTTTTGAAATAAATGAAGATCGGTATTATCCAAAATCTAAGCAATCTTCAAAATGAATAAATTACAACTTGGATGCATAGGGATAATCTTCTTATACTTGGTAATTAAATCCAAAGAGGGAACTTGTCCCATTCGTGGAATTTAAAAGGTGATTTCACCGTTATTCCACCCATAGCATTTGTTGAACAAGAAAATTGATGTTGAGTAAAATTAGAATGATTTCTATGATCCCATTTACTCTAAAATGTTTGCTAAGATTGATTTTTGGATTTATCACAAATGATGTCTTAAATAACATTGTTTTGACCCCCTAAAAGTTAAGGAATTTGGATTGAGTGTTATTTCAGGAAATTTGAGATATTATCCAAAGAAAAAGAATGAATAACTTAGAATTATTCTAAGTCAAAAGAAAGAGATTTCAAAATCATTCGAAAAGAATTAAAGTGAAATGAGACTTAATAAATCCTGTATGCTCATATTCACTTTTTTTTATTGATAATTGGATTTCGAAGGAACAAGGGTCGGATTTGGGCGATTCCTATCCAAAAACCACTTTGAACCCATGTATACGTTCGAACGTGGAGAAATGTTGAAGATGATGATTATTAAAGACTGTGAATCTTCATAGCATGAAGACTGCTTGTTGATATGCTCTGGGCAGCTTCCAATACAGATTATTTATAGCCGTGGTCTTCTCGTTGTGATGATTTTTTGGATTGCAAGGACTACGCGCTACTAGTGGTAGTAGAAGAGTGCCTTTGGTTTGTCATGTTCCTAGACAAAACTTATGGATATTTGTCTGACATTGCATTTCTAAAGATTACGTACATTGGTTTTTACAATCACACATCTGTGGTGGCAGAGAAGGCAACTTCTCTTAGCTTAACACCCTCCTTGAGACATACGAGCTTAAGGGTTGTATTTTATGGAAGGCAATTAGTAGTCAATGGAAATGGCAATGTAGCATTCAGAGATGTGATATGTGCTATGTGAAATGGTAACCGTTGCCTCAAGCCTCATCAACCGAAAATGATTGAAACAGCGTTAGATGCGGCAAGTCTAAGTGGGTCATTCCTAATTAAGGTATGATCATCCCCTTCTAAACATATTTAATCATATTATGACATTCGAGATGTAAATTAATGTAGTGTACGGAAATCGAGCGCTCGGATAAAGGTCGGTGATGACCAGGGAATGATATGTTCGGTACTATCTACATATAGAGATAGGCTGGTCTTGTGTTGTAGAGGATCCTTTGTGATGGTCCTCGGGGCATCCATCTAGAGGTATACCCATCGGAAAGTAGTCTCTTCACCTAGTCATTTGCATGGAAATCCATTCTCCAATAAGACTCTGCGGTTATGGTTGTATTGGCATAATGAATAGCCTCGAAATGGTATATGGGTACCATTTCACATAAGATTAATAAGTTTATTTGCAAATGTTTTAAAAGAATGTCAACAGAAATAATATTAAATGTTTGATATATAAAAGTGTTTTAAGTTATCATAAGGTGAAAACCGTCCGTGTTTAACTGTGGGGGTGGTCTTTTGAGATACTCCTTATTTTCAAAGGATTTCATTTAAAGACTGATATATGACACTATCATTTATTATTGATTTTTTCTCACGCTGGTTTATCAAGCCTGATCCGGTTATTTTCAATACTCGAGTCAGATTCGAATAGTTTCAGATTTAGTTGAAGAAGGTTGGAGTTTTCAGAGGAGAGCTGGAGATATTCATCTACGTATGGATATATTCTATTACCCGCTTTGCTTTGTAAGTTTTAGTTTGACATTTGTCAGCAATTGAACGGACAGCTGTTTATAACTGTCCAAGCTGAATTTAGGTTAGACTTTGATATATGTATTTAAAAGTTTTCCGCTGTAAAGATATTTTTTCAATATTATAATTTATTCCATTCGTGTGAGATTTTGTTCTGTCTTATTTTCTTTGTTACCCTTAATCATCCATACTTCCGTGCAACATGGGTCCGACATGAGTAGTTTATTGTCGGCTCAATAGCTATGGAATTGTGGTTTGTCATACTATCTCTTTATGATTCAATTTTAGCGTACTTCTCTCTAAGTCATTCAAAACAACCATTTACTTCATAAAAATATATAAGTAATTGCGAGTGAGTAAGTTTTGATACCTCGCTTGGCTTGTCATCATCATTGTCACTTGATTCTCCTAAAAGACACTGATTTTCTCTTTCACTGTCACTGCCAGTGCTTTTGTCATTTTCATCACTTTTATCCCAAATTTCTGCAAAGCTTCTCCTTTTCGGATTTCTTTCTTTCGTTGAATTGATTTTGAAGAAAATTTGGCTTGATATGAGCAGGTTTATTGCACTTATAACAAATGATCTCTTGCTCTTCTGAATTGTCAAGAACTTTGACGATTCTGCTTTTCAATTGTTCATATAGGCCAGGATTTCCATATCTGTGGTTCCACCTTTTGAACCTCTTTATTATTAGTTCCAATTCAACTGCTCCATCATCATCATCTTCACTTTCCGTTGTTCCTTTAAGAGCTATTGATTTCTTTTGTGTATCACACTCTTCACGTTCTTCCTTGAATTTAGTTTCTAGCTCATAAGTGGTGAGATTTTCGATGAGTTCTTCAACTTTAATTTGTTTCAGATCCTTTGATTCTTGAATGCAGTCACTTTTGCTTCAAAATTTCATGGAAGAATTCTAAGGATTTTTCATACTATTTCCAGTTTATGTATGGTTTTCTTAGAGATTTTGACTTGTATACAAGATTAGAAAGTCGTCCATGCATTTCTTTGACACTTTCATCCTTTGCCATTATCAAGTTCTCGTATTCGGTACTAAGCATGGCAAGGTGAGACTCTTTAACCTAGGAGGTTCCTTCGTGAGTCACTTCAACCGTGTGCCAAATTTCACACACTGTTAGAGAATGTGAGACACGATTAAAGTCAACTTGATCTAATGAACAAATAATAGAATTCATAACTTTAACATTAGCATTTTGTAGTTTATTTTTAAGATCTGCCCATTGATCCATAGGATTTTCAACTTCTTGATTATCTACCATTATTATTTATGTCCTATATCCCATTTCGATAATATTCCATGCATCTATGGTTTTCAAAAAAAAATTCATTCTAGTTTTCCAATATGCATATTCACCGCTGAAGATGGGTGGTCTGACTGGGGACTGGCCTTCAGCAAAATCATTATTAAACAAAGCCATTTAAAAAATTAAATTTTTAAAACAAAAAAATTGTTTTTGTTCCTAGCTCTGATACCACTTGTAGGATCATTTACATCCTTGAGGAGGTTGAATAGGGTGTACTAACAAAAATAAAAATTAATTTGGAAATAAAAATAAGTACAGAGAGTAATATAATAGAGATCACGCAAAAATGTATCCAGCTTCGGCAAAACCTACCTACGTGCTGCCTCCAAGGTTACTACTAGAAATTAGGTAATTGAATTCTTAAAAAAGCACGTAAATTCACGACACCCGCTAATTTGATAAACCTAACTCTAAACTTAAAACCCTACCACAACTAATTCATTGAGTTGTAAATTCTCAAACTACGCCCTATTGTTTATATCTAGTTACATAACTAGAAATTTACAAATCCTAAACAAGAAAGTTTATAAAAAATAAACAACTAAACTTTGAGCCTAGTATAATTAAAAGCACCAGCCCATATAATTAACAAAATACAATCTTCCCTTTCTTTTCACATGAAATGGCTTCGACCATTCCCTTTTCCTTATCTTCAAAATTTTAGGGTTTTGATGATTTGAGCCACCGCTTGAAAAATTAAAGCTCGAATCGCTTGCTGGTATGCTCTTAATTCAATACGATGCTTCTTCGATCAGTTTAATTGTTCACGATTGCTTCAAATGTCGAGTTCGAACGGATAGAAATTGGTATGTGATTTTTTCCCTTTTCGATTTAATTATACTCGACTTGATTGCTTTATTGATTTGCTTAGGCTTAAACTAGACGATTAATTTTGCCGATGATGAGATTAAACCATATATTTATGTTCATATAATTTTTGTTTGAATCTATCTTGATTTTATCATCTGCGTTGATTTATGCTTGAACGATGGTGATGATACTAACTAGTTCAATAGTTGATGTCGCTTGAATCTCTTTGCGCCGGTTCCATTCTTTGCTTCTTTGACTTCGGCATTTGAATTTTGTTGTTCCATTCTTTTCTTGCAATATTAGGATTTTTTGAACAATTCAATGTTTTTCGTTTTTCCATTTCCTTTTGAATCTGTTCCTTGACTTTGGTCGAACTGCTATAGATCATGTTCGATTCTTTGAACACTGCATCTTCACTGACATTTCATTGAGTTGCCATGTTCTTTTATGCTTTCATGTTGACTGAACTAAACTTGTGTTTTTCCCTGACCATGTCTTGTGCACTCTGACTATGCCTTCCACCTGACCATAATCATTTGTTCAAACTGCATGTGTTCACTTGCATATGTGTCACCATGTGTATACACACATACATACCTATGTATGTGTATGTATATGTTTTTGTGATTTGCTCGAGTTTAATTTGTTCACTGCTGTGTTGAAATAGACTTTGATTATTGCTTGGTTGAGTGTACTTGTATCCTCTGTCTCTGTTCTGGTTGGAGTTGTTATTTTGCTTCGAGTTGAATTTGATATTGAATCTGCTTGTGGCATGTCTGGTTCTGTGTGCTATTTGAAGTCTGGTTGTAGCGTCATGTTCTACTTCACTAACTTTCTGTTCACTTCATTCTAGTGCCTTTGTTATGTTATATTGTGGTCTTGTTCCAGTGTCTACAATGTCTACACATGCATATTTGGTTCAAATATTTGTGCATGCCTTTATAACTGAAACTTTGTCATTTCATATTTGTATAAGTCTACACATGCATGCTCCATTGACATATGTTCATGGATTCATATGAAAGAAGTCTTCAATGTTGTTTGTTTATGTTCTGGTCTCATCTGTTTATATGTATGCTCGTCTGTTGCATGTGCATATATGTATGTATGTATGTATGTATGTATGTATGTATGTACGTACGTACGTACGTATGTATGTATATGTATGTATGTATGTGTGTGTGTGTGAGTGTGTGGTGCCCTATTTTTTTCATGTCGAAATTGAGTGTCTGGTTGTCAACTGGTTGGATTCATGTCTCGTTTATCTTGTTATTTTAGTCTGCACTTGATGTCTGGTTCGATTTCATGTTTGCATTGCTTTGGGTAATTTCATTCATTTGGTCTGGTTTGTAGGGTGTTGTTTTGAATTCTTGAATCTTTTTTCCTTTGTTACTCCTGACCATTTCATTGAACATGTACATGTTTGGTGCCTTTTGTTGCTGCACTGCGTCATGTACTGGTAATTACGCTTACCCGCGCGGTCATGTACACATGCTCTGCTATTATGCTTTGTCGCCTCTGGTTTGTGTTGCTCAGGTCCTGGTTGCTTTTGATTCTGCATTTTCTCATTGATTTTGAAATATCATGCACATATTCAGGTATATACATGCATACATATGCATGTGTATATGTGTAATTGTAAATAAATGTGTCGTGTCCATTTATATTTGATTTGTACAAGTGTGCATTTGCACCAGTCTGTGAGATGGAATTGGGAAACGACCTTGTGATATTCATAGTGATACACAATGAATATTACAAGTTGTTCATGCACTTATATTTGGTCCCTATTAGAAAATATGAAAAGAAACAACCCAAATACCTGAGGCAAAAACAAATTTTAAATTCAATTTTAATTTTGCAATTTAAATTTGTTTCTTTTTCTAGTTTACAGCGTTATTTATTTAACAAGCATAAAAAATCACTGGATACAGACTGGAGCTAGTCAAGATCAAGTGTATGAGTGATGAGTGAATTATGTAGTGAGGTGAAATATATATGAAAAATTGTATATTGAAAATTGTGTTATAATTGAAACTTGTATAGTGAGCTTAAATTTGTACCATTCGAATTTGTAATAAAATATTTTTTTGGATAAAATATTTGTTTAAATATGAATGCTGAGTTATTTATTTTATTCGACAGAAATTTATTTAATTCTATGAAAAATAAAATATTACCATAACAAATACATTTAAATTAATATATATATATATATATATGTTTATTATCGTTAAACAAAAATCATAGGCAATTGCATTCTACAATCTTACTCTTTTGATGATAGATAACATATATAAGTGTGCTTGGTCCTAATGAACTCATTGGCTCCCCCTATTTGAATACTCTCCCTACAACAAAGATTCCCCTTCACATATACATGAATTAAAAAAATATGCAATGAACCTAGATAGGAATATGCAAAATAAAAAATTTGAACTTATTTGCCAAAATCTTAACTTCTCTCCTCCTTTTACTATCAACAAAAGAGTAATAGTGTTAGATAAAGGTGATAAAGTGATAAACATTAATACAAGATTAATACCTAATTGAGTATAAATATTAAATTTCAACAAAAAATCAAACAAAAAATCATAAATACTCTACTAGGTGCATATTCCAATTTAGAGTTATAGGGGTGACATCGGCATAAAAAATCATATGGTCATGTCCATTTGTGGTATATTTATGACAGGAATTTAAATACTTACTAACCATGAATAACCATTAGGACTTTTAAATGAGATTAGTAGCATTCCAAATTTTTATTAAAAAATGAATTCCAAACATCTTCTAACCATGGATAACCTTGAGATCTTTTAAATGGGGTTAGAATCAACTCGCCTATTTCAACCAATTTTGATATGTGTTCCATACATGCATAACCGTGAGGACTTTTAAGTGAGCATGAAAAAACATAATAAAATATTTCAAGTAGTTCACCCATGCACAACCGCGAGGAGTTTTAAATGAGAGTGAGTACTTCTGGATGACTTTATTACTATTTTATTCCAAGGGGATTGTAAAAAATGTCTGCCAACTGAAAATCGGTTGAAATGAAGTTTATACAGATATTTTCTTTGAAAATGTGATCTCTAATGAAATGATGTTTTTAATTTGACTATGCAACTAACGAATGTCACAACATAAAACACGTTCCACTAGTATTTTTCTATCAGCTAGACTGCCAGCATAATCTGCATCTGAATACCCTTTTAACTCAAGGTTATCATTAGTTGGATACCACAGACCAAATCGTAGGGTGTGCAACAGATACCTTAACTTTTATCCGAAAATAACGTTTCTTTTGGTGATTTGTCAACGATTTTGCACAAATCAGAATCGAACATAACATTCATTTCCTTATCACAAAACTGGCTGATTGAAACAAGATTATGGTGTAGAATTTCAATACATCATTGTTGCCCATACTGACTCTACCACCTTCGTATTTCTCTAGGCTAAGGAACTTTGATTTGTTGCCTATCATGTGCCTAGAACAGCCAGAATCCATGTACCACTATTGTTGTTCCTCTGCCTGCCAACACATCTACACGAGTGAAGAGTTTTGTGACTTATTTTTTTATAGGTCCATGATTGTTAGTGACAAAAGACTTTGAGAAACAAGTCTATGTGGAACCAAGACAATCTATGTTTGTTCCTTTTGGATCCCAGATTTGTTTAACTTTAAGGGATTTTACATTCATGCCTTTAGGAACCCAAATTGATATGGTTTTCACGTGTTTGGGTCTATACTAGCAATTGTTGTGATTGTGTACAATTTTTCCACAAATCGTGTGCTTGGAATTGACATTATTAGTTTCACTTCTAACTCTTTTAGATTGAGTATCCCAAGTCCTTGTGTAACAGTATTAACAGTTTGTTTCCCTAACAGCATATTTAGTAATCTTTCTTATTTGGATAACATTCCTAAAGTTATAGACAATTGTTGGACTTATAATTTGAGAGGTTCGTTTTCACTCAATAACAAGGTGCACTTTTAAGTAGAATTTTCTCGTGTAGTATTTTCTCTTTCTTTCAAAATCATAATTTCATTTTCAAGAAAATTAATTATAATTTCTATTTTTTTTTATTTCCTCTTCAAATAGGGAACATTATCACACTTAGGACCCTTATTTCTATAGTTTCGAACCAATTAATCAACCTGCTTATTTAATTCTATCGAACTATCTCTTTGTGATTCAATTTTACCGTACTTCTCTCTAAGTCATTCAAAATAGCCATTTACTTCAGGAAAATATATAAGTAATTGCGAGTGCGTAATTTTTGATACCTCGCTTGATTCGTCATCATCGTTATCACTTGATTCTCCTAAAAGACACTGATTTGCTCTTTCACTCTCACTGCCAGTGCTTTCGTTATTTTCATCAATTTCATCCTAATTTTCTATAAAGCTTCTCTTTTTCGATTTCTTTCCTTTGTTGAATTGATTTTGAGGACAATTTGGCTTGATATGACCAAGTTTTTTGCACTTGTGATAAATGATCTCCTGCTCTTCTGAGTTGTCTAGAACTTTGACGATTATGCTTTTCAGTTGTTGATTTAGGGCAAGATTTCCATATTTGTGGTTCCACCTTTGGAATATATTTATTATTAGTGCCAATTTAACTGCTGCATCATTACCATCATCTTCACTTTCCGTTGTTCCTTTAAGAGCTATTGATTTCTTTCGTGTATCACCTCCTTCATGTTCTTCTTTGAATTTGATTTCTAGCTTATAAGTAGTGTGATTTCCGATGAGTTCTTCAACTTTAAATTGTTTTGGATCCTTTGATTATTGAATAGTAGTCACTTTTACTTCAAAGTTTCATGGAAGAATTCTAAGGATTTTTTAGACTATTTCCAGTTCTGTGTATGGTTTTCTTAGAGATTTTGTCTTGTATACAAGATTAGAAAGTCCTCCGTACATTTCTTTTACACTTTCATCCTTTGTTATTGTAAAGTTCTCATACTTGTAGCAAGGCGAGATTCTTTAACCTAGGAGATTTCTTCGTGAGTCACTTCAAGCATGTGCCAAATTTCTTGTGCAGTTAGGTAATGTAAGACATGATTAAATTCAATTTGATCTAATGGACAAATAATAGAATTCATAGCTTTAACATTAGCATTTTGCAATTTATTTTCAAGATCTGTCCATTGATCCATAGGTTTTTCAACTTCTTGATTATCTACCATAACTGTTGGTGTCCTATATCTGTTTCAATAATATTCCATACATCTATGGTTTTTAGAAAAAATTTCATTCTACTTTTCCAATATGTATATTCACCACTGAGTTGGGTGGTCTAACTATGGACTGGCCGTCAGCAAAAGCATTATAAAACAAAGCCATTTAAAAAATCAAATATTTAAATCAAAAAATATTTTTTGTTCCTAGCTCTAAAAGAACTTGTAGGATTGTTTACATTTTAGAGGAGGGTCAATAGGGTGTACGAATAAAAATAAAAGTTAATGTGGAAATAAAAATAAACATAGAGGGTAATGTAGTAGAGATCAAACATAAATTTACCCAGCTTCGGCAAAACTGGCCTACGTGCTGCCCCAAGGTTTCTACTAGAAATTAGGTAATCAGATGCTCACAAACATACGTAAACTCATGACATGTGCTAACTCGATTAACCTAACTCTAAGCTCAAAACCCTGCCACACCTTAGTTATTAAGTTGTGAATTCTCAAACTATGCCCCGTTGTTTGTATCTAGTTACACAACTACAAATTAAAAAAAAATTAAAAGAGAAAGTTTACAAAAATAAACGACTAAACAAAACCCTATACTAAAATTTAAGCCCAATATAATTAAAAGCACGAGCCCATATAATTAACAAAAGACGGTCTTTCCTTTCTTTTCTCTGTGAAATGGCTTTGGCCGTTCCCTTTTGGTTATCTTCAAATATCTAGTGTTTCGATGATTTGAGCCGCCATTTGAAAAATTGAAGCTCGAATTGTTTGCTGGTATACTCTCAATTCACTTTGATGCTTCTTCGATCAGCTTAATTGTTCACGGCTACTTCAAATTTCGAGAATGGATAGAAATTGGAATGTGACTTTTTCGCCCCGTTTTGATTTTAATTATGCTCGACTTGATTGCTCTGTTGATTTGCATGGGCTTAACGTGATCACTAATTTTGCCGATGATGAGATTAGGTTAAATAGGGATAAAAACCATATATTTACGTTCGTGCAGTTTTTGCTTGAATCTGTCTTAATTTTATCATCCGTGTTGATTTATGCTTGAACGATGGTGATGACACTAACTTGTTCAATAGCTAATGCTGCTTGAATCCCTTTGAGATGGTTCCATTCTTTCCTCCTTTGACTTCGACATTTGAATTTTTTGTTATTCCATTCTCTGATGGCAATATTAGATTTTTTGAACAATTCAATGGTTTTCATTTTTCCATTTCCTTTTCAAACTGTTCCTTAACTTTGGTCGAATTGCTATAAGTCATGTTCGATTCTTTGAACACTGCTGCTTCACTGACATTTCATTGAGTTGCCATGTTCTCTTGTGCGTTTCATATTGACTTAACAAAACTTGCGTTTTTCCCTGACCAAGTCTTGTGCACACTGGCTATGCACTCCACCTAACCATAATCATTTGTTCAAATTGCACGTGTTCACTTGCATGTGTGTCACCATGTGTATACGTATGTACATATGTATGTGTGTATATGTGTTGTGATTTTCCCGAGTTTTATTTGTTCATTGCTGTGTTGAAATAGACTTTGATTATTGCTTGGTTGAGTGTACTTGTATCCTCTGGTATCTCTTATGGTTGGAGTTGTTGTTTTGCTTTGAGTTGAATTTGATATTGAATCTGAGTGTAGCATGTCTGGTTCCATGTGCCATTTGAAGTCTGGTTGTAGTGTCATGTTCTACTTCGCTGACTTTGTGTTCACTTCGTTCTTATGCCTTTGTTATAGATGTTGTATTATGGTATTGTTCCAGTGTTTACAATGTTTGCACATGCATATTTGGTTCCACATATTTGTACATGCCTTTGTATCTGAAACTTTGTCACTGCATATTTGTCAAAATCTAGTCATATGTTCATGGATTCATATGAAAGAAGTCTTTAATGTTGTGTGTTTATGTTCTGGTTTCATCTATTTCATATCTGTGCTCCTCTATTGCATGTGCATATATATGTGTGTGTTTGTGTGTGTGGTGCACCATTTTGTTCATGTTGAAATTGAGTGTCTGGTTGCCAACTAGTTGGATTCTGGTCTGGTTCATCTTGTTATTTCAGCCTGCACCTAATGTCTGGTTCGATTTCATGTTGCATTGCTTTGAGTCATTTTATTTACCTGGTCTGGTTTGTGGGGTGTTGTTTTGAATTCCTGAATCTTTTTGCCTTCGTTGCTCCTGAACATTTCATTGAACATGTACATGTCTGGTGCCTTTTGTTGTTGCATTACTTCATGTACTAGTAATTTCTTTTGCTTGCATGGTCATGTACACATGCTCTGCTTCTATACTTTGTCCCCTCTGGTTTGTGTTGTTATGGTCCTGGTAGCTTTTGATTCTGCATTTGCTCATTGATTTTGAAATATCATGCACATATTCATGTATATACATGCATACATATGCATGTATATATGTGTGATTGTGGAATACATGTGCCGTATCCATTCATATTTGATTTGTAATGTGTGCATTTGAACCAGTCTGTGAGATGGAATTGGGAAACGACCTTTTGATATTCATAGTGATACAATGTGAATGTTACAAGTTGTTCGTTCACGTATATTTAGTCCAATTGGAAAATATGAAAAGAAACAACCCAAATACCTGAGGCAAAAATAAGTGTTAAATTCAATTTTATTTTTCCAATTTAAATTTGTTTCTTTTTCTAGTTTACTGCATCATTTATTTAACAGGTATAACAGATAACTAGATACAAGCTAGAGCTAGTCAAGATCAAGTGTATGAGTGTTGAATGTATTATGTAGTGAGGTGAAATATGTACGAAAAATTGTATATTTAAAATTGTGTTGCAATTGAAACTTGTATAGTGAAAGCTTAAATTTGTACTATTCGAATTTGTACTAAAATATTTGTTGGAATAAAATATTTGTTTAAATATGAATTTTGAGTTATAAATTTTGTTCTGCAAATATTTATTTAATTCTATGGAAAAATAAAATATTACAATAACAAATACATTTATATATATGTTTATTATCGTCAAACAAAAATCGTTGGCTATTGTATTATACAATCTCCCCCTTTTGATGATAACAAACATATATTAAGATTTTGACTCTATTAAATGTACTTGGTCTTAATGAATTCTATTAGCTCCCCCTATTCGAATACTCCCCCTACAACAAAGCTCCCCCTTCACATATGTATGAATTAAAAAAATATGCAATGAACCCCGATGGGAATTTGCAAAATAAAAAATTTGAACTTATTTGCCAAAATCTTAACTTCTCTCCCCCTTTTGGTATCAACAAAAGAGTAATACTGTTAAATAAGAGTGATAAAGTGATAAACATTGATACAACATTAATAACTAATCGAGTAGAGATATTAAATTTCAATAAAAAATCAAACAAAAATCATAAATTACTCTTTTAGGAGCATATTCCATTTTAGAGTGAGAGGGGTGATGTCGGCATAAAAAAATCATATAAGGATCATGTCCATTTGTAGTATATTTATGATAGGAATTTAAATACTTACTAATCATGCACAACCATTAGGACTTTTAAATGAGATTAGTAGCATTCCAAATTTGTATTAAAAAATGAATTTCAAGCATCTTCTAACCATGCATAATCGTAGGACTTTTAACTGTGGTTAGAATCACCTCACCTATTTCAACCAATTTTGATATGTGTTCCATATGTGCATAACCGTTAGGACTTTTAAATGAGCATGAAAGCACACAATTGAAGATTCCAAGTAGTTCACCTATGCATAACCGTGAGGATTTTTAAATGAGAGTGAGTACTTTTGGATGATTTTATTACTATTTTTTAAAAGATGAATAATTTTCTGTTTAAATACCACACTTTGACATACTATATTGGATTTTGTTGAGTGATAGTCGTAGAAATATGATAAGAATGGAGATGGTCATGGAATTTTTGCCAACTAAAGTTAATAAAAATTTTGTTTGAATTTTTATAGAAACTTACTAAATGTACTGTCTCAAGACATAATGTATGGTTAATATCAACACTCGTCACCTTTTTTCATTCACTATTTGTTAGCGCCAAAATTGGTCACTAACACCCAAATCCAAGTGAAAGCCCCAAATCACAGTCCCGGATCATAGATAGAATGTATGTAGAGAATATAAATATGAAGAACAGTAAAAAATAAAGATAAAGCAGTAAAGACATAAGGTTTATAGTGGTTCGGCTAACTCCGGCCTATGTCCACTCCATAAAATTCCTTTTTATTGATGTTAGAATCAATTAAAGTTACAATCTAGAGTTTTTTGGGACAACAATGGCAGAGCAGCCTTAGTCTAGAAGATGAAGGGAGACAAAATGAAGATCCCTTTTCTAAAGCCCCACATGCTGTATTTATAGGCAAATCCCAAGTTACTAGGCTTCTTGAGTAGTACGGGCCCATCAGGACCGTCGTCGAACCATACTCTTCATCCCGACCGATCCCAAGCTCTCCATAAGCCGATCTTATCCACTCATCCGATTTGAAGTTTAACACATGCTGACCCGAAGACTGACTCCGGGCAGCCGACCCACACATGCCGACGGCCTATGCCGACCCATAGATGACGATCAGCCTATGCCGAATCACTTTGATCGAATCGCACCAAGTCTAAACCACTCCAATGCCAACCCACACATGCCGACCGATGTATACCAACCCACCTCGACCGAGCCACTTCGATGCCGAACTACTCCATGCTACTCCACTTCACTTGACCGAGCCACACCGTTCCGCCGAGCCACTTCAACATGTCGTCCCACACGGAACGTCGAATCACTCATGATGCCAAACCACCCATGATGCCGACCTAGTCTTGTGACGATGCCGACCTACTCGCTTGGACCGATCCAGGAATGTCGAACCCAAGTACCTACAACCTAACACCGACCCACTTTAACCGACTTATCCACATCCCCGAGACCGACCCACCTCAACATGCCAAACCATCTCAGCCTAACTACCCTCGTCGATCCACACATAATCAATCCACAATTGCCAACCCTTCCAAAGTCGAACCATATCTGGCTGAACGACATGCCTTCCAAGAATGAACCTCGGCTCTATGATCATATATATATATATATATATATATATATATCATCCGTGATTTATTGTCTACCCATCCAGTTGACTCAAACCCATCGTATCCCAGTCTCGAAAGACGAGTAGTCGATTTAGTTAAATCCGCCTATCCACAGCCTTGCCAAAAGGTGGGTTAACATTTGCCTCCCAAAACATGACATGCTATCGGGAGGTGTGTTTAGAATAGCCTCAAATCCGATATTCGAAGTCTATATGTTATCCATAGCCATACTTTCCTATTCAAATCCAATCCATTTTATCCAAGTGCCATTGATGTATCCTTATCCGAATCTATGACTGCCCTGAGTTGATACCCAATTCCTATCCAGTAACAAAATCCTCGTCCAATCCCACATCCATTCGTAATCAATTAACCGAATCCACATTCTCTCCAGGTCATTTTATATGAGCCCGGGACCTCTCCGGGTCCGAATCCTAAGTCGGGACCTCACCGGGTCCTAAAATCCATATCCGGGACCTCACCCGGTCGATATCCAAATCAAGGCCGCTCTAGGTCCATGCCCAAAACCCTAGCTGTTCATAGCTAATATTCATATCTGTAATCTCTCTGGGTTCTTACCAAGCGCAACCTGCACTTGACGACCTATGTCAAGTAATGCTATGGTGTTTCTGATTCAATATCCCTCAACGTTAAGTAATGTCGTGGCTTAAGTCTTTAGCCGAATCCTGACCGCTCCGGACCCTTGCCGAGCATAGTCCACACTCGATGACCTGAAATAGTAACTGATAGATAATATGAGGCCTAAGTCGTTGGTCGAATCCTGGTCTCTCCAGACCCTTGTCGAACATAGTCCATACTTGATGACCTTTTATCCAAAAACTAGATAAAAGTCAACCAAAATTGAAACTAAAACCCAGATTCAAACCAGAAATCCATATCAAAAATCCAAATCAAAAATCAAGCATCCAAACCAAGAAACCAACAAAACCAGGAGTTCAAACCTAACTCCAAAACCAAAGCAGAAAAAGAAAATGTCCAAGCCAAAAGTAAAAAAACAGATTTCACAAACCGAAGTGCCTCGGTAAACCATCATCTCAGAGCATGCCTAAGGGTTATCTCCAACCCCATACTTGAGTAAGTGACTTAGCCGTTTGCCCTGAGTTTGTTACTTATTCCAAACCATCATGATTAGTTGATGACCAACCGACCACCATTCCTTGGCCTCGTGCCATCGTCGTCAAGGTAGGCGGTGGCTGCTCCTGTTCCACCGTTACATTCTAAGTTTCGACATATTTTCGCAATTGACCATTCCTTACATGCTCCTCGACTATATCCTTCGGATGTCGGCAGCTGTTAGTATCATGCCCGTCCAGGTCATGAAAGAGATAGTGCCTTTCTGATGCCCTTTCACATTTTGAAGGCTCCCTCCTTGCCGAACTTCGATAAGGGAGACGATCCTGAGTATCCAGGAATATTCGCTCCAGTATTGTATTCATGTAAGTGGAGAATTTTGGTTCTCCCCAGTGCTTCCTCTTCCCTTTATCCTTGTCTCTACTCGAGCTTTCACCGAGCAATTCTTCATCCTTAACCATGTTTACTTCCTTTGACTTCATATCCAAACATACATCCTCTTGTCGAAGAAATCTCTCAGCCACGTGAAATAATTCCTCGAGATCTATTAGTGGATCATGTATCAATGATAATTTAAAATCGAAATCATCCCTGACTTTTCACACTTCCGCCATTAGAACCGTTGATGGATCCGGCCGATCCACCAAAGCAACTGCTGCATTAAACCGAGTTACAAAAAGTCCTGAGTGATTCATCCATCCTCTGCTTAAGTGACGTCGACGTCATCACATTCTTTGGCCTTTTTATGTGAACTCGAAACTGACTTAAGAACTTTTCTACTAGTTTTGTCCATGTTCAAATGGATCCATCCTCCAGCTGTTTGAACCACATAGTAACTATATCAGTCAAGTACAGGGGAAACGTCGGGGAATGACCTCCTCTGATGCCCCTAGCACTTTCAAATGCCTTGTGTACCTCATCAACTGGTTAGTGGGATCTATCTTACCATTGTATACTTCCAGAGTAGGTAGCATGAAATCGGGTGGATTCCTAGCTATCCTGATGGTCCGGGTAAACTGACTTTTGTTGACTCCCTCCAAATCCCTGTTTTTAAAACCTCCGCGAATGGTTTTCCTGACGATGTCAGCCAATCCAGTGTTACCTACCAAGGGTTGCCCCCATTTACATTTCCTAACTTCCCTCCAATTCCTCGAGGGAATTCCAGTACATACTCCACGTCATGTACTCCTATATTCCTGTTAGCGTCGGGCTGTGCAGTAGCATCTGGTATTCCACTATGGATTGGTCCAGCATTTCTCAGTGGTGTTCCTCAGAGTCTAGGTGATGCAGCAAGGCATATGGGAATTCAAAAGTTAAACCATATTAAATCGTACACGAGCTTAAGACGTGCATGCTTGATGAGTCGATCACGGGATAGTGGAAGCATGAGTCGGTGCCGGTTTAACGAAGCTTGGAGGAGTTCGAGTCTGATGAGTCGTCCACGACACAACGACTCATCCATGAGTCGTCAACGACTTAACAAGGAACTGGAGAAGGTAGTGCCATATGAGCTGCGACCTATGGTTATACGACCCAAGGAAGGCATGGAGTTGAGTCGCCCAGAGGAGAGTCGTGTACTGTGATATGATGTAAGTCTTGAGTCGTTTGTAAGATGAGTCGTTATTTGTTTCTTGAGTCGGAGGTGTGGTAATAAGGCGGGTTTGTTGAGTCGTGTGATTTAAGTCGCTGCCGACTTAAGTAGATGAGTCGGATATGTATGAGTCGTGCGAACTGTGTTGATGATAAGTCGGTAACGATCTTGCATGAGTCGTTTGCTTTGTGTTTTGTTGTAAAGAGGTGAAGTCGCGTGTGTTGAGTCGGTCACGACTTAAGCTATGTCGTAAGTCGGCGACGACTTAAGGTGCTGGGTCAGGAAACTCTATAAATAGCATGTGTGTTGTATTTTTTGTAGTTGTTGATTTTGGAATAAAATTCTCTTTGTTAGCTTTGTGCTTTCATACAAATTGGTAGTTGAGTGTGATCTCCTATCTCCTCTTTCGGTTAATCGAGTGTGCTCGATTCAACGATCGTAGAAGCCGATTCATGGAATCTAGTGCGCTAGATCAACATGCGAAGAATCGTAGATCTTTGTTTCTCGGTATCGTGCGCGATCAACGAGACGAAGATAGCTAGAATCCGGTATCTTTTGGATCAACGGATTTGGGCCTTGCAGTATTCTCAACTCATCGATTGCTACATTCCATCGATTTAAATTTGTTTCGATTAATCCGCTGCGTCAGTTTGGTATCAGAGCCATACTTAGCCAATCATAGCTAAGTTGATTCTTGGAGCCAAGTATTTGAAGTTGAAGTATTTGAAGTTGAAGTTTGAAGTTGTGTTCGTCGTGTTCATCTTGAAGTTGCAACGAAAGGAGAACTTTCGATCCATTCCATTTTGGATCAAAGTGTTGAAGTGTGAAGGCCGTGTATATTTGTGGGAAGTAGCCGAGCCTTGTGAAGGGTTTGAACCGTGCCTTGTGCTTGAGTGGAGGCCGAATCAAGTTCTTGCCGAGACAAGTGTAGTGCCATTGCCGATCTAAGTTGAGCTGAGCCAAGTGTGCCGAGTTAGTGTTGAACCGAGATACTTTGTGTCGAGCCAAGGAGTTTGAGTGGGCTAGTGTGAGTCGTGATTTGTTGTTTTGTTCGGATTATTGAAGTTTTGTGAAGTTTTCAACCATGCCACCAAGGAGAGCTAATCGTCATCAAAACGTTGAAGCTTTGTATCGTAGAGAAGAAGCTGAACTTATGGAACAACGTATTAATGAAAAGTTTGATGAAGGCATTGGTAAATTGGGGAAATTGATGAATGATTTGAATCAAAGGAGGAGATCACCAAACTCGAACCATGGAGGAAACCGAGTTTCGCCATCGGTTACGGAAGCGAGGAGGGTATCACCACATTCTTGTAGAGATAGAAGAGAAACGTCAATTTCATCACGAAGAGATCATCATGACTATGCACATGAAGAGAGAAGAAGTCAACGTGAATTTGACAATGAAGCATATAGGGATGAAGAGAGACATAGTCAAAGAAGCATGCATGAACGAAGGGATGATAATGGTCGAGATCGATGTAGGCGTACTTTTGATTTTGTTGAAGAAGGTGATAGAGCTAGTATTCATTATCGAGATCGAGACCAAGTTCGAAATTCTTATCGGGACGTTGAAGATGATAGACGATGGGAATCGGGTATGAAGATGGAAATTCCAGAATTTAAAGGAGGGATGGTAGCTGAAGAATTTCTTGATTGGTTATCTAATGTTGAAGAGATCTTTGATTTCAAGGAGGTTCCTGAGCATAGGAGAGTGAAGTTGGTTGCTACTAGGTTGAGGGGGAGAGCTTTGGCGTGGTGGCAGCAAACTAAACTTACCAGGGAGAGAATGGGGAAGTCAAAGATAGAATCGTGGGATAAGATGAAGAAGTTGATGAGATCTACTTTCTTACCTTACAACTACCAATCACTTATGTACCAGAGGTTGCATAATCTGAGGCAAGGGACGAAGTCTGTTAGTGATTATGCTGATGAATTTTACCAACTCATTGCCAGGAATGATATTATGGAAACGGAAGAACAGCTAACTGCTAGATTCATTGGGGGATTGAGAATGCAGATCCAGGATATGGTTAATATGTTTGATCCAAGATCTGTAGCAGAGGCACATCAGAAAGCGTTGGCTTGGGAGAAGCAAGAAAGGCGTGGAGGAGGTGTGTTTACTAATTCCAATAATCAAGCAAGGGGTGTTGGTGGATGTTCTAATGTTCCTAAACCTGTTTCAAAGCCAGTGGTGAAGGAGGCTGAGAAGGCGAAGGTTAGCAGTGTTTTCAAATGTTATAATTGTCAGGAGTTGGGTCACAAAAGCAATGAATGTCCGAAGCCAAAGAAGAGAGCAATGGTTGCAGAAGTTGAGGAGGATGATGGTGAGGAAGCAGAATGTTCAAATACACCTTATGTTGAGGAGGAAGAAGAATTGTCTGGAGATGAAGGTTGTAATCTTATGATGAGGAGAAGTTGTTTGACACCAAAGCAAGAGGAGGATTGTAGCTGGTTGAGAAGCAATATTTTTCAGTCAACATGCACTATTCTGGGAAAGGTTTGCAAGTTCGTTATTGATGCTGGAAGTTGCGATAATATTATTTCTACAGAAGCAGTAAGGAAGTTGAACTTGAAAACTGAGAAGCATCCTAAACCGTACAAGCTAGCATGGTTAAGGAAGGGTGGTGAAGTGAAGGTGTGTCGAAGGGCTTGTGTTAATTTTTCTATTGGGAAGAAATACAAAGATGAAATTTGGTGTGATGTAGTGGACATGGATGTTTGTCACTTGTTGTTGGGCAGACCATGGCAGTTTGATAGAGCAGTTCAACATGATGGTCGTGCCAACAGTTACAGTTTCATGTTCGAGGGTACTAAAATCACTTTGGTTCCTAAGAAGCAACAGCAGAAGGAGAACAAACTGGAGGAGATTGAGGAATTGAAAACTCTGTTGACTTTGAAAGAGTTTGTCAAGGAAGTGGAGGAAGAACCTGAAGTATTTTTGTTGATTGGGCGAGAGAGCAGTGAAGAAGTTGAAATCCCGGAAGAAGCAAAGCCAGTTTTGAAAGAATTTGAGAATGTCTTTCCAGAAGAATTGCCAAAGGAGTTACCGCCACTTAGAGACATTCAACATCAAATTGATCTTGTTCCAGGAGCAGTGTTACCACATCGACCACATTACCGAATGAGTCCGAAGGAACATGAGGAGTTACGAAGGCAGGTGGAAGAGTTGTTGGAACAGGGACGTGTTCAGGAAAGCTTGAGTCCTTGTGCAGTGCCAGCATTGTTGGTGCCAAAGAAGGATGGAACTTGGAGGATGTGCACTGATAGTAGAGCTTTGAATAAGATCACTGTTCGTTATAGATTTCCTATGCCGAGGTTGGATGATTTGTTAGATCAATTGAGTGGGGCAACTATATTTTCAAAGATTGATTTGAAGAGTGGTTATCATCAAATTCGAATCAGACCTGGGGACGAATGGAAGACAGCTTTCAAGACAAGAGAGGGGTTGTACGAATGGTTGGTTATGCCATTTGGTTTGTCAAATGCACCTAGTACATTCATGCGGGTGATGAATCAAATCTTTAGACCATTCATTGGGAAGTTCGTCGTGGTTTATTTCGATGATATTCTGATTTACAGCAGGAGTATGGAGGAACATGTTCTACATTTGAGGGATGTGTTGATTATTCTTCGTGAAGAACAATTTTATGCTGCTACGAAGAAATGTGTGTTTATGACGCACAGTGTTTTATTCCTGGGTTATGTTGTTTCAGGAAAGGGTATTCAAGTGGACCAGAGTAAAGTTGAAGCTATTAGAAATTGGCCACAGCCGAGAACTATCACTGAAGTTAGAAGTTTTCATGGATTGGCATCATTCTACCGAAGGTTCATTCCACATTTCAGTAGTGTGATGGCACCAGTTACCGATTGCATGAAAAGGAAACAATTTGTATGGTCAGAAGAAGCGGGGGTTGCTTTTAAGAAGATCAAGGAATTGTTGACGACAGCGCCAATTCTTGTTCTACCTAATTTTCAGTTATTGTTTGAATTGCATACTGATGCTTCGAAGGTTGGGATTGGAGGAGTTCTGAGTCAATATGGGAGACCTATTGCATATTTCAGTGAAAAGTTGTCAGGGGCAAAGATGAGATACAGTACCTATGACGTTGAGTTTTATGCTGTTGTGCAAGCTGTTAAGCATTGGAGACATTATCTATTTCAGAAGGAATTTGTTCTTTACACTGATCATGAAGCTTTGAAACATTTACAAGGGCAGGAAAAAATTTCAGCGAGACATGCATCATGGATTGCTTATTTACAGCAGTTTACTTTTGTCGTTAAGCACAAATCAGGGGTGACAAATCGAGTAGCTGATGCTTTGAGCAGGAGGAGTCATTTATTAACGACAATGAAGGTTGAAGTGACAGGGTTTGAAATGTTGCCAGAGATGATTAAAGAAGATCCTTACTTTTTGAAATTTGTTGAGAAAGTTAAGGAGGGAAGTTCGGACGAATTTATGTTAGTTGATGGTTTTCTGTTTAAAGGAAATCGTTTGTGTATTCCAGACTGTAGCTTGAGATTGAAAATTGTCAAGGAGTTACACGAGGAAGGGCATGTGGGCCGTGATCGTACTTTACAGTTGATTTCACAGTCTTACTTTTGGCCATCGATGAGAAAAGAGGTTGAAAGATTTGTGGAGAGATGCCATATTTGCCAGGTTTCAAAAGGAACAGCAACGAATGCAGGGTTGTATATGCCATTACCAGTTCCATCTAAGCCATGGGTTGATATTAGCATGGATTTCGTTTTGGGTTTGCCTAGAACTCAAAGGGGAAATGATTCGATATTTGTTGTGGTGGACAGATTTTCGAAGATGGCACATTTTGTTGCTTGCAAGAAGACAGCGGATGCAGTTCGAGTAGCACAGTTATTTTTCAAGGAGATCTATCGACTTCATGGATTGCCAGAGTCTATTGTGTCGGATAGAGATACTCGTTTTCTGAGTCACTTTTGGTTGAGTTTGTGGAAGATGGTGGGAACGAAGCTGAAATTTAGTAGTGCTTATCATCCACAAACTGATGGACAGACAGAAGTTGTTAACAGGTCATTGAGAAATTTGTTGCGATGTCTTGTACAGGATAATTTGAGAAGTTGGGACATGAAGTTATGCCAAGCTGAATTTGCACATAATCATGCAGTGAATCGTAGCACGGGATTCAGTCCATTTCAGATTGTTTATTCAAATTTACCCAGGGGACCGTTGGATTTGGCAGTAATACCACAGGCGAAGGGAACAGTTAAACGAGCTGTCGATTTTGTTGATGAGCTGACTGAATGTCATAAAATCGTTCAGGAACGATTGGAGAAATCGAATGAGAAGTATAAGAAGTCGGCAGATTTGAAACGTCGAAATGTTGAATTTAAAGAAGGTGATTTGGTTTATGCCGTGTTAACCAAAGATCGTTTTCCAGTGGGTGCTTACAATAAGTTGAAAGCCAGAAAAGTTGGTCCTGTCGAAATTGTGAAGCGAATTAATGACAATGCTTATAAGTTGAAGCTGCCGGAGGATATTTACACTTCTGACGTATTCAATATTAAGCATCTGGTGCCATATTATGAGGATGAACATTTTGATGAGAAAGAATTTGCAAATTCGAGGTCGAATTTTTCTCAACCAGGGGAGGATGATGCAGCAAGGCATATGGGAATTCAAAAGTTAAACCATATTAAGTCGTACACGAGCTTAAGACGTGCATGCTTGATGAGTCGGTCACGGGATAGTGGAAGCATGAGTCGGTGCCGGTTTAACGAAGCTTGGAGGAGTTCGAGTCTGATGAGTCGTCCACGACACAACGACTCATCCATGAGTCGTCAACGACTTAACAAGGAACTGGAGAAGGTAGTGCCATATGAGCTGCGACCTATGGTTATACGACCCAAGGAAGGCATGGAGTTGAGTCGCCCAGAGGAGAGTCGTGTACTGTGATATGATGTAAGTCTTGAGTCGTTTGTAAGATGAGTCGTTATTTGTTTCTTGAGTCGGAGGTGTGGTAATAAGGCGGGTTTGTTGAGTCGTGTGATTTAAGTCGCTGCCGACTTAAGTAGATGAGTCGGATATGTATGAGTCGTGCGAACTGTGTTGATGATAAGTCGGTAACGATCTTGCATGAGTCGTTTGCTTTGTGTTTTGTTGTAAAGAGGTGAAGTCGCGTGTGTTGAGTCGGTCACGACTTAAGCTATGTCGTAAGTCGGCGACGACTTAAGGTGCTGGGTCAGGAAACTCTATAAATAGCGTGTGTGTTGTAATTTTTGTAGTTGTTGATTTTGGAATAAAATTCTCTTTGTTAGCTTTGTGCTTTCATACAAATTGGTAGTTGAGTGTGATCTCCTATCTCCTCTTTCGGTTAATCGAGTGTGCTCGATTCAACGATCGTAGAAGCCGATTCATGGAATCTAGTGCGCTAGATCAACGTGCGAAGAATCGTAGATCTTTGTTTCTCGGTATCGTGCGCGATCAACGAGACGAAGATAGCTAGAATCCGGTATCTTTTGGATCAACGGATTTGGGCCTTGCAGTATTCTCAACTAATCAATTGCTACATTCCATCGATTTAAATTTGTTTCGATTAATCCGCTGCGTCACTAGGTCTATCCAGATTGATAGACGTTTGCTGATTGGGAGCTGCACCCTACTGAACGACTCCATCTACATGTAGTTGAGTCCTTCTGATCCAGCTCCATGGATCTGAGCACATGTAGCTCATATTGTTCCTACTTGTCCAAATTGTCTAAAAAGCACCTACTTGATTTCCTCTTGGCTTCTCAACTTTTCATGCATGGAATTCATCATGACTTGCATCTCGTCCCTAGTGATGTAAACAGAGGCTTGAATAGCTCCAAAGGAAGCCTCCTGACTTCCCTCATGCTGAATTCTTTCCATCCTCTGTCTCCTAGTTGGTTGTTTTGCATAGTCTCCAGAATCCAAGTTCCAAAACCTTTAAATCCAAACTCCAAGCTTTTGAGTCGCTGAGTTCAACTTTCAGTGAAAGCACCGAAATGTTAGCGCCAAAATTGGTCAATAACACCCAAATCCAGCCGAAAGCCCCAAATCACATTCATAGTTCACAGATAGAATGTATGTAGAGAATATAAATATGAGGAACAGTAAAAATTAAAGAGAAAGTAGTAAAGACACCAGGTTTATAGTGGTTCGGCTAAATCCGGCTTACGTGCACTCCAGAAATTACCTTTTTATTGATGTTAGAATCAATTACAGTTACGATCCAGATTTTTTGGGACAACAATGGCAGAGCATCCTTAGTCTAGAAGATGAAGGGAGACAGAATGGAGATCCCTTTTCTAAAGCCCCACATGCTGTATTTGTAGGCAAATCTCGAGTTACTGGGCTTCCTAGGAAGTCCGGGACCATCAGGACCATCGTCGAATAATACTCTTCATCCCGACCGATCCCAAGCTCTCCATAAGCCGATCCCATCCACTTATGCCAATCTGAAGACTAACACACACCGACCCGAAGACTAACTTAGGGTAGCCAACCCACACATGCCGACCGACCTATGCCGACCCACACATGCCGATTGGCGTATGCCGAACCACTTTGACCGAACCGCACCAAGACTGAACCGATCGAAGTATGCCAACCCACCTTGACCGAGCCACTTCGACGCCGACCACTCCACGTCGATCCACTTTAGCCGACCGAGCCACACTGTCCTACCGAGCCACTTCAACATGTTGGCCCGCATGAAATGCCGAATCACCCGCGATGTCGAACCACCCATGCTGCCGACCCAGTCTTGTGACGAAGCCGACCTACTCGCTTGGACCGACCCAGGAATGTCGAACCCAAGTTCCTACAACCTAACGCCGACCCAATTTAGCCAACCAATCCTCATCACCGAGAGTGACTCACCTCAACATGCCGAACCACCTCAGCCTAACTACCCTGGCTGGTCCACACATAACCATTCTACCAATGCCGACCCTTCCAAAGCCAAACCATATCTGGCCGATCGACATGCCTTCCAAGACCAAACCTAAGCACTGTAATCATATATATATATATATATATATATATATCATCTATGATTGATCGTCTTTCCATCAAGTTAACTCAAACCCATCGTATCTCAGTCATGATAGACGAGCAGTCGATTTAGTTAAATCCGCCTATACATGGCCTTGCCAAAGGTGGGTTAACGCTATTTATAAATTTGGACAATCAATAGGAAATCAGATTAGTAAACATAGGAATTTAAAAACAAATCCTAAAATATAAAATCAAATTTCTAAAAATGCCTAAACCGAGACAAAGTCGACAAAAACTATTTTCTCGAAGGGGTTTTGTAAAAAATATCTGCCAATTGAAAATCAATTGAAATGAAGTTTATGCAGATATTTTCTTTGGAAATGGGATCTCTAATGAAATTTTGTTTTTGACTTGACCATGCAACTAACGAATTTCCCAACATAAAATACGTTCCACTAGTATTTTTCTATTAACTGGACTGCCAGCATAATATGCATCTGAATGCCCTTTTTACTAATGATCATTAGTTGGATACAATAAACCAAACCGTGGGGTGTGCAACATATACCTTACCTCTTACCAGAAAATAATGATTCTTTTGATGATTTGGCAACAATTTTACACAAATCAGAATAAAAAATAACATTCATTCCCTTATCACAATACTGGCTGATTGAAATCAGATTATGGTGCAGATTTTCAATACATCGTTGTTGCCCATTGTGACTCTGCCACCTTCGTATGTCCCTAGGTTATGGAACTTTGATTTGTCGCCTGTCATGTGCCTGGAACAGCTAGAATCCAGGTACCACTATTGCTATTCATTAGCCTACCAACACACCTACACGAGAGAAGAGTTTTTTGACCTATTTATTGTGACCTACCTATTTGTTTTTATAGGTCCATGATTGTTAGTGACAAAATTGAAAAACAAGTCTGTGTAGAACCAAGACAATCTATGTTTGTACCTTTTGGTTCCTAGATTTGTTTGACTTTAAGGGGCTTTACATTCATGCCTTTAGGAACACAAATTGGTATGGTTTTTCATGTGTTTAGGTCTATACTAGCAATTGTTATGATTGTGTACAATTTTTCCACAAATTGTGTGTTTGGAATTGACATGATTAGTTTCACACCTAACCCTTTCAGATTGAGTGTACTCAAGTCTTTATCTAACAGTATTTATAGTTTGTTTCCCTAATAGCATATTGCCGATCTTTCTTCTTTGGATAATTTTCCTAAAGTTGTACACGAATGTTGGACTTGTGATTTGAGAGGTTCATTTTCATTCAATAACAAGGTGCACTGTTTAATAGAATTTTCCCTCAAAGTATTTTCGCTTTCTTTCAAAATAAAAATTTCATATTCAAGTGATTCAATTTCTAATTTTTTTTTATTTCCTCTTCAAATGATGGACACTTGTCACACTTAGGGCTCTTATTTCTATAGTTTCGAACCAATTGATCAAGCAACTTATTGAGTTCTATTAAACTATCACTTTGTGGTTCAATTTTAGCGTACTTCTCTCTAAGTCAGTCAAAACATTCATTTACTTCATGAAAATATATAAGTAATTGCGAGCGAGTAAGTTTTGATACCTCTCTTGGCTCGTCATCATCGATGTCGCATGATTCTCCTAAAAGACACCAATTTGCTCTTTCACTCTCACCGCCAGTGCTTTTGTCATTTTCATAACTTTCTTCCTAAGTTGCTGCAAAGCTACTCCTTTACAATTTCTTTACTTTGTTGAATTGATTTTAAGGACAATTTGGCTTGATAGGACCAGGTTTTTTGCACTTTTGACAAATGATCTCCTGCTCTTCTGAATTGTCTAAAACTTTGATGATTCTACTTTTCAATTATTGATTTAGGGTAGAGTTTCCATATTTGTGATTGCACCTTTTGAGTCTCTTTATTATTAGTGCCAATTCAGCTGCTCCATCGTCATCTTCTTCTTCACTTTCCATTGTTCCTTTAAGAGCTATTGTTTTCTTTCGTGTATCACCTCCTTCGTGTCTCCCTTGAATTTAATTTCTAGCTCATAAGTGGTGTGATATCCGATGAGTTCTTCAACTTTAATTTGTTTCAGATCCTTTGATTCTTAAATAACAGTCACTTTTGATTCAAAATATCGTGGAAGAATTCTAAGGATTTTTAAAACTATTTCCAGTTCTGTGTATGGTTTTCTTAGAGATTTTGATTTGTATACAAGATTAGAAAGTCATCCATACATTTCTTTGACACTTTCACCCTTTGTGATTGTGAAGTTCTCATACTTAGTACTAAGCGTGGCAAGGCGAGATTCCATTTTAGAGTGATATGGGTGAGGTCATCATAAAAAATAATTTGGTCGTGTCCATTTGTGGTATATTTATGACAGGAACTTAAATACTTACTAACCATGTTTGCCATTAGGAATTTTGAACAAGATTAATAGTATCCCAATTTTTTATTAAAAAATGAATTCCAAGCATCTTCTAACCATGCATAACCATGAGGACTTTTAAATGGGGTTAGTAACTCGCCTATTTCAACTAATTTTGATGTGTATTCCATACATGCATAACCGTGAAGACTTTTAAATGAACATGAAAGCACATAATAAAAGATTCCCAGTAGTTTACCCATGCACAACCATGACGACTTTTAAATGATAGTCGGCACTTTTGGATGATTTTATTGCTATTTTTTTAAAAGATGAATAATTTCTTGTTTAAATACCACATTTTGACATACTATATTAGATTTTGATGAGTGATTTCCGTAGAAATATGATAGGAATAGAGATGGTCATGGAATTTTCGCCAACCAAAGTTACAACAATTTTTTTTAAATTTTTAAAGAAATTTACTAAATATACTATCTCAAGTCATAATGTATGATTAATATCAGCACTCATCACTTTATTTCAGTCACTATTTATCTTTTTAATAATCAATAGGGAATCAAATTAGTTAACATAGGCATTTAAAATCAAATCCAAAAATATAAAATCAAAATTCTAAAAATGCCTAAACTGAGACAAAGTTGACAAAACTATTTTCTAGAAGAGGTTTTGTAGAAAAATGTCTGCCAATTGAAAATCAGCTGAAATGAAGTTTATGCAGATATTTTCTTTAGAAATGTGATCTCTAATGAAATGACGTTTTTCGACTTGACCATGCAACTAACGAATGTCCCAACATAAAACACGTTCCACTAGTATTTTTCTATCAACTAGACTGCCAGCATAATCTGCATCTAAACGCCCTTCAAAGTTATCATTAGTTGGATACCATAGACCAAACCGTGGGGTGTGCAACAAACACCTTACCTCTTTCCTGAAAATATTGTTTCTTTTGATGATCTATCAATAATTTTGCACAAATCAGAATAAAAAATAACATTTATTCCCTTATCACAAAACTGGCTAATTGAGATCAGATTATGGTGCTAATGTTCATTACATCGTTGTTGCCCATTGTGACTCTGCCACCTTTGAATTTCTCTATGCCAAGGAACTTTGATTTTTCACCTTTCATGTTCCTAAAATAGCTAGAATCCAGGTACCACAGTTGTTGCTCCTTAGCCTGCTGCCCACCTACACGAGAGAAGAGTTTTGTGACCTATTCGATTTTATATGTCCATGATTGTTAGTGACAAATGATTTTAAAAAACTAGTGTGTCTAGAACCATGACAATCTATATTTGTTTCTTTTGGCACCCAGATTTGTTTGACTTTAAGGGATTTTACATTCATGCCTTTAGGAACCCAAATTGGTATGGTTTTCACGTGTTTGGGTTTATAGCAGTAAATGTCGTGATTGTGTCTAATTTTTTCACAAATCAGGTGCTTGGAATTGACATAATTAGTTTCACTTCTAACTTTTTCAAATTGGGTATACCCAAGGCCTTGTCTAACAGAATTAATAGTTTGTTTCCCTAATAGCATATTTAGTAAACTTTCTCCTTTGGAGAAGTTTCCTAAAGTTGTAGACAACTGTTGGACTTGTGACTTGAGAGATTCATTATCATTCATAAACAAGGTGAGCTTTATAACAGATTTTTATCTCCTAGTATTTTCACTTTCTTTCAGTATCACAATTTCATTTTCAAGCGATTTAATTTTAATTACTGGTTTTTTTTATTTCCACTTCAAATGATGGACACTTATCACACTTAGGGCTCTATTTCTATAGTTTCGAAACAACTGATCAAGCTGCTTATTTAGTTCTATCAAAACTATCTCTTTGTGATTCAATTTTAGCATACTTCTCCCTAAGTCATTCAAAACAGCCGTTTACTTCATGAAAATATATAAGTAATTACTAGTAAGTTTTGATACCTTGATTGGCTCGTCATCACGTTGTCACTTGATTCTCCTAAAAGACAATAATTTTCTCTTTCGCTCTCACTACAAGTGCTTTTATCATTTTCATTTCATCCCAAGTTGGTACAAAGCTTCTCCTTTTAGGTTTCTTTCCTTTGCTAAATTGATTTTGAGGACAATTTGGCTGGATATGGCCAGGTTTATTGCACTTATGACAAATGATCTTCTGCTCTTTTGAGTTGTCTAGAACTTTGATGATTCTATTTTTCAGTTGTCGATTTAGGGTAGGATTTCCATATTTGCGGTTCGATCTTTTGAATCTCTTTATTATTAGTACCAATTTAGCTGCTCCATCATTATCATCTTCGCTTTCCATTGTTCCTTTGAGTGCAATTTGTTTCTTTCATGTATCACCGCCTTCATGTTCTACCTTAAATTTGATTTCTAGCTCATAAGTGGTGAGATTTTTGATGAGTTCTTCAACCTTAATTTTTTTTAGATCCTTTGATTCTTGTATGGTAGTCACTTTTTCTTCAAAATTTCATGGTAGAATACTAAGGTTTTTTTGTACTATTTCTAGTTCTGTGTATGGTTTTCCTAGAGATTTTGACTTGTATATAAGATTATAAAGTTGTCAATACATTTCTTTGACACTTTCATCTTTTGCCATTGTGAAGTTCTCGTACTAGGTACAAACCATGGCAAGGCGAGATTCTTTAACCTGGAAGATTCTTTTGTGAGTCACTTCAAGCGTATGCCAAATTTCCTATGAAGTTAAACAATGTGAGACACAATTAATTCAATTTGATCTAATGAATAAACAATACAATTCATAGTACTATCATCTTGTAGTTTATTTTCAATATCTGTCCATTGATCCATAGGTTTTCTACTTCTTGTTTATCTACCATAATTTTTGGTGCCCTATATCTAGTTTCGATAATATTCCATGCATCTATGGTTTTCAGAAAAAATTTCATTCTAGTTTTTCAATATGCATATTCACCACTGAACATGGGTGGTCTAACTATGGACTGACCCTCAACAAAAGCATTATTAAACGAAGCCATTTAATCAAAATTTTAAACAAAAAATTGTTTTTGTTCCTAGCTCTAATACCATTTGTAGGATCATTTTCACCCTAGAGGGGAGGCGAATAGGGTGTACTAATAAAAATAAAAATAAATATGGAAATAAGAATAAACACATGGAGTAATGCAGTAGAGATCACACACAAATTTACCTAGCTTCGGCAAAACCTGCCTACTGTCCTTAAGGTTTCTACTGGAAATTAGGTAATCAGACGCTTACAAACACACGTAAACTCGCAACACTTGCTATCTCGATTAACCTAACTCTAAGCTCAAAACCCTGCCACAACTCAGCCACTGAGTTATGAATTCTCAAAGTACGCCCCGTAGTTTGCACCTAGATATACAAATAGAAATTTACAAATTTTAAAAGAGAATGTTTACGAAAAACAAGCAACTAAAAAAATAGTATATTAAAATTTAAGCCCAATAGAATTAGCACCAGCCCATATAATTAACAAAAGATAATCTTCCATTTATATTCTCGGTGAAATGGCTTCGACTGTTCCCTTTTGCTTCTCATCAAAAATTTAGGGTTTTGATGACTTAAACCGCCACTTGAAAATTAAAGCTCGAATCGTTTGCTAGTATGCTCTCAATTCACTTTAATGCTTCTTTGACCAGTTTGATTGTTTACGGCTGCTTCAAATGTCGAGTTCGAATGGATAGAAATTAGTATGTGATTTTTTTATGCCTGTTCGATTTTAATTATGCTCGACTTGATTGCTCTGTTGATTTTCTTGGGCTCGAACTCGATGATTAATTTTGCCGATGATGAGATTGGGTTAAATAGGGATAAAAACCTATATTTATGTCCATATAATTTTTTATTTAAATATGTCTCGATTTTATCATCTGCATTGATTTGTGCTTGAACGATGGTGATGATACTGACTTGTTTAATAGTTGATATTGCTTGACTCTCTTTGAGCTGGTTCCATTCTTTGCTCCTTCGACTTCGGCATTTGAATTTTTTGTTGTTCCATTCTTTGCTGGCAATATTAGATTTTTTTGAACAATTCAATGGTTTTTGTTTTTCCATTTCCTTTTGAAAATGTTCCTTGACTTTGGTCGAACTGCTACAGATCATGTTTGATTCTTTTAACACTGCTGCTTCACTGACATTTCATTGAGTTGCCATGTTCACTTGTGCATTTCATGTTAGCTGAACTAAACTTTTGTTTTTTCCTAACCATGTCTTGCGCATTCAGACTATGCCTTCCACCTAACCATAATCAATTATTCAAGCTGCACTTGTTCGCTTGCATGTGTGTCATGTGTATACATACATACATACATATGTATGTGTGTGTGTTGTGATTTTCTCGAGTTTAATTTGTTCAATGCTATGTTGAATAAGACTTTTACTATTTCTTTGTTGAGTGTACTTGTATCCTTTGGTCTCTATTCTGGTTGGATTTATTGTTTTGCTTCGAGTTGGATTTGATGTTGAATCTGAGTGTAGCATGTCTGGTTCCATATGCCATCTGAATTCTGTTTGTGGTGTCTTATTCTACTTCGCTGACTTTGTGTTCATTTCATTCTTATGCATTTGTTATAGATGTTGTATTATGGTCTTGTTCCAGTATCTACAATGCCTACACATGCATATTTGGTTCCACATATTTGTACATGCCTTTGTAACTGAAATTTGTCAGTGCATACTTGTAAAAGTCTACACAAGCTTGCTCCATTGTCATATGTTCATGGATTCATATGAATGAAGTCTTTAATGTTGTGTGTTTATGTTCTAGTCTCATTTGTTTCATATGTACACTCCTCTATTGCATGTGCGCATATACATACATACATACAAACATATATATATATATATATATATATATATATGGTGCACTATTTTGTTCATGTTGAAAATGAGTGTCTGGTTGTCAATTGGTTGGATTCTGGTCTGGTTTATCTTGCTATTTCAGTCTACACTTTATGTTCGGTTCAATTTCATGTTGCATTACTTTGAGTCATTTCATTTACCTGGTTTGGTTTGTGTGGTATTGTTTTGAATTCCTAAAGCTTGTTTCCTTTGTTGCTCCAGGCTATTTCATTGAAATGTACATGTCTGGTGCCTTTTGTTGTTGCATTTCTTCATGTACTGGTAATCTCTTTTGCATATGTGATCATGTACACATGCTCTGCTACTATGCTTTGTCCCTCTTATTTGTGTTATTCTTGTCTTAGTTGCTTTTCAATCTGTGTTTGCTCATTGATTTTGAAATATCATGCACATATTCATGTATATACATGCATGCATAAGCATGCATATATGTGTAATTGTTTCATACATGTACCGTATCCACTTATATTTGATTTGTATATGTGTGCATTTGCATCAGTCTGTGAGATGGAATTGGAAAATGGCCTTGTGATATTCATAGTGATACATTGAATATTACAAGTTGTTCGTGCAACAATATTTGGTCCCTGTTAGAAAATATGAAAAGAAACAACCCAAATGCCTGAGGCAAAAAAAAAAAAATTCAATTTTATTTTTGAAATTTAAATTTTTATTTCCAGTTTACAGCGTTATTTATTTAACAGGTATAATAGAAGGTTGGATACAAGCTGGAGCTAGTCAAGATCAAGTGTATGAGTATTGAGCGAATTATATAGTGAAGTGAAATATGTATGAAAAATTATATATTGAAAATTGTGTTGTAATTGAAATTTGTATGGTGAGAGCTTAAATTTGTAATATTCAAATTTGCAATAAAATATTTATTTGAATAAAATATTTATTTAAATATGAATTCTGAGTTATTTAGTTTATTCAACAAATATTTATTTAATTCTATGGAAAAATAAAATAGTACAATAAAAAATACATTTAAACGAATATATATATATTATCATCAAAAAAATCATGGGTTATTTCATTCTACAGATATTACCAGTTCGCGTCGCAGGGCTGGTGGTAATGCATCATAGCCATGACCGCCCACCGCATCTAATACTCCCATAATCGAAGGGTGATCACCAACAACAACGTGAAATCAGGATATTGAAACGAAGAAGTGTGTCTGCTCAGGGTGGCTTACCTACTTGGCCCTATCAAACCGTCATGTTTCAGTTATTTCAAGTTGGCAAAAGTGTCAGATTAACCATCATCATTCTCTTCCTTCAAATCCAGCAAACATACACCAAATCCAACCACTTCGTACTAGATCATCACTCAACGTACACCATTATTAAAGTGGTTCCGGTATCAACAGAGAGTATGCCCATATCCGGCCCCGATCTCTTTAATAACCAACGTAATTTTCACACCGGTTGGATATTTTATTAGATCAAAATATCTTTAATTTCCAAAGAATGTATTCCCACTTCACTTAATTAAATTTGGTTTTAAAATCCAATAATAAAATTTTTAAACAAGTATTCCACTTTTATAAGATTATCCAAATTGAATAACTACTTAAAATTTTAACTAAGTATTAAATAACTAATATTTTATTATTAAATATCCAACATAATTAAATTTCGGAGTTAATTTACTTAATTACTCAATTTAACACTTTTAATTAAACTTTAATTCAAAATAATTCAGTTTAATCTTTGTATATTAATTCAATAAAATCAACTAAAATTCTCTTTTAGATTAAATTAAATATTTGTTTAAAATTTAATTATGTATACAATATTAAAATTTTCATCAAACTTCAAATAAACAACTTAACAGGTTTAAATATCATTAAAAATTAAAATAACTATTTCAGTTTAATTTCATAATTTAAAACGGTTCATTTAATATTTCATTTGAAAATCTAAATTAACTTAATAGATTTCAAAATTAAATATTAACTTCAGCATAAAATTTAATTATAAATTCACGTTAAATTTCCAAATTATTGCTTAACTTCAAATTTAAAAATTAAATAACCAAAATAAATTTCAATTGACCAATCATTGTTTATTATTTAATTTTCTATCCTAGGCCTAGTGATTTAATTTGGGTATATACATCATTTCAATCCATATCTCGGTTCAAATTTCAGTGTCCAGTTCAATGCATATAACAACAATAGTGATAGGTACCAATAAATCAATCATCACCCAATATTCAAAAATTTTCTATAGTTACCGGGTTTTTCATGCAATTGGGATCCCAGTCAATCATTTAAACTACTTTGGTGAATCATATATTGCAGCAATAATTAATGGTTTCCAATTTCAATATCGATCATAATTATCAACCAATTATTCATAACATCACAGGGTACTTGCAATATGAAAATCTAATCGTAGCTTAAAATTGCTTACATTTGTGGATTTGAAAACAAGAATGGCGGCACAGATTCGGATAAACGTACACGTACACGAGTTATGTTATGATACCGCGTATCGGTTTGAAGAAGTGAACAACATGTGGAGCAAAGCTTTGGATAGGCGAACTAGGCATTTAGAAGTTAGCGAGCCGGTTCAGGTTCGGTTGGCGACTCGATAGTGGGCTTCGGGTAGGTCGCATTTGGCAGAAGGTGTAGGCTTGGCTAAGTGGCGGAGCAGAGGACTTCAGTGGTAGGTCGGTGTTCAGCGGTGGAGGCTTCGAGTGAGGCTGTTGCGTATTTATAGGCTAGGTGGAGGGAGGCGGGGTCCGGGATGTTGGGTGGTGGAGCATTCGGGGTGGGCTAGTCGAAGGTTCGATGGGGTGGTGGGCTTCGATTTGGTCGGGAGGCTGGAGGACTGGTGAGGTAAGGTGGTTCGAGTGGGTTTGTTAATGGGTCGGGTGGGGAAGGCTTCAGTCGGAGATGGGTTGGTTGGTTGATGAGGGTGGCTACTAGCGGGAGAGGTAAACGGGAGAGCGCTGGGTAGAGGGCTGGGTGTCGTAGCAGGTGGTGGGGAGTTCGGCAGTGGGGAGGTCAGTTGGGCGGAGGGTGAGGCCGAGGTGGCTCAATCGAAAGGGGAGGTGGGGTTTCAGTTGGTGAAAGTAGAGAGGCTCGGGGACTGGAACAGGGTGGATGGAGCTTCTTCGGGCCAAGGAAGGGCGGGTGGGGACAGGAGGAGGGGAGTTGCGGGCGGAGGTCAGTGGTGGAAGAAGGTGCATGTTACGGGTTACCGGTTGAAGGTGAATGAGGCGGTGGGGACCGGTGTTCATGTGGAGGAAGGTTGCTGACTAGGCTTCGGTGGCGGGTTAGTGGAGGAGGTATATAAAATGGAAGAGTGAAGAGGATGGGTTATGTGAATTTATATATGTGCTGGTTATAATTTTTTTACTTTGCTTTAGAGGAGACCCAAAAGACGAAAGAGGAGGAACGTATATATAGAAGGAAAGCATGCAAGGAGGCATTAAACGGTACATTTAATTCAACTGGCAGTGTACGTAGGATATATCAGATGAAAAGAATGAATGGTTGCGAAAGAACGCATGCAATTATGACTCCAAGGCACGGTCACGGACCATTATCTTGATCATCTAGCGTTTTTCCATGGAAGCCAAATACAAAAAAAAATATACCGCGGAGATCAGCGTGATAAGATGAATCCAACGATGTTCTCAAATCTATGTTACGACATTCATAGCAAAATTTTATTTGTCGTCACTGTTATCGCTTCGAAATTGGACGACAACGGCAATTCTAGATAAACGGAGCTACAAAGTACGAAATAGGACGAAATGAACTTTGACGTTTTAATCGAAAAATTCTCTAGATCATTTCTATGTAAAAATATCCAAACTTTAAAATTTTATAATTTGCACTAAAATTTGTGTTGACCGAGTTTCGGACGAACTTTGACGTAAAACAAATTTTATTGGTCCCATTTCAATGGACGCATTTCAAATATCTAGTTTTCATTGTCAAATTTTATTTTAATTCAAAATCTTCGTTAAATTCTTATTTAAAACATTGAAAAATCCAAGTCGTTATATTCTCCCCTCTCGAAACCTTTCGTCCTCGAAAAGAGTGAAATAAAAGAATAGAAAGATAGAAGTAGATTTGGGCATGGATTGCATATCTGGTATTAGCAACTCGGGATCTGAAGCCCGTATACTCTCTTCTGTTTTCCAAGTACAATCTCGATCATCTACGCTCCACGGAACCTTAACGAGATTTATAACCTTCCTTCTAAGCTGCTTCGTGCTTCTGCCTTCTATAGGAAGCAGTTTCCTCTCAACGGTTAGATTGGGCTCAATATCCATTTCTTCGAACAAAGTAGGCTGGATAATAACGGATGGATCGTGCACGTACTTTGGAGATATGAAACATGAAACGCGTTGTGCACCCCCGATAGCTTCTTTGGTAAGTCAACTTTATATGCCAGAGTACTAATTCTTTCTGAGATGCGAAAAGGACCAACAAATCTAGGAGTGAGCTTCCCCTTCTTTCCTAATTGAATAACGTTCTTCAAAGGTTAAATTTTGAGAAATAATTGATCTCTGGCTGCAAATTCCAAGTCTCTTCACCTTTTGTCTACATATTTATTCTGCCGATCCTAGGAAATTCTCATTTTCCTTCTGATTTCTTCGACTTTCTCGGAAGCTTCCAAAATCATTTCGGGACCAAGAACAAGTCGATTTCCCAATTCAACCCAACAAGATGGAGATTTACATGGCTGCCCAAAAAGAGCTTCGTACGGTGCCATCTTGATACTCGCCTGATAGCTATTATTATAGATGAATTCAACGAGATAGAGATGCTCTTTCCAAGAGCCTCCAAATTCTAATACACAAGCTGGAAGAAGATCTTCCAAAATCTGATTTACCCTTTTGGTCTAGCCATTAGTTTAAGGATGATAAGCCATGCTCAGATTTAATTGAGTACCAAGAGTCTCCTGAAAAGCTTTCCAGATATTGCTAATGAAGATAGGACCCTGATGTCAAACAATGCTGGACGAAACGCCATGAATGCGGACTATTTCTCTCTTATAAAGCTCGACTATACTCGAGGTAGTTCAAGTAGTCTTCACAAGAATAAAGTGAGATCACTTTGTCAAACTATCGACAATAACCCAGATGCTCTCATTACCTTTTATGGTTCTTGGTAGTCCATCAATAAAATCCATAGAGATTTGATAACATTTCCAGTTAGGAATCTCAAGAGGCTGCAATAATCATGCTTTCTTCCAGTGATCGGCTTTAAGTTGCTGGAAGTAGCACATTTGCGAACGTGAATGGAAATATCTCACTTCATTCCACTCCACAACTTCTTCATATTATTATACATCTTTATAGCTCCAAAATGAATAGAAAGTCTAGATTGGTGATTTTCTCTATGAATAGAAATTCTAGATTGGTGATTTTCTCTAAGTACTTGTTGTCTTAGACTATTCGCATTTAGAACACAAATTCTATTATTAATCCTTAAAATTCCATTTCTATCGATCTGTGCACCCCAATCGCCTTGAGTACCATCCTTCCTACTAAGAACATTCTCCTTTATTCGCCTAAGCATCGGGTCCTCATCTTATTTCGCAGCTATGCGATCTATAAGAGCTGGAGAAGCAACGGGCTAATATAACATGGCTTTGCTCCTACTCAGAGCATCAGCCACAGCATTTGCCTCTCCGGGAGTATAGTTGATGTCGAGGTCATATGATGTTAGGAATTCGAGCCATCTAACTTGTCTCTGGTTTAGATCCTTTTGGCTAAAGATGTACATTAGTGATTTGTTGTCCGTAAAGAGTTCAAATTTTGCTCCAAGAAGGTGATGCCTCCATAACTTCAAAGAAAAGACAACATCGAGTAATTCCATATCATAGGCTGCATAATTAACCTCATGAGCCTTTAACTGATGACCAATGTAGGCAATAACTTCACCATGTTGCATCAAAATAGCACCCAATCCTTCACGACAAGAATTCGTATAGACGGTTAACCCTTAATTTCCATTCGGGACAGTGAAAATAGGGGCTGAGGTTAGCCTGTGCTTTAGTTCCTCAAATGCTGCCTTACACTTCTTACTCCAAACGAACTTAACATTCTTTCTAGCCAAAGCTGTGTGTGGCGAAGAAATTCAAGCAAAGTTCTCGACAAATCTCCAATAGTAACCAGCTAAGCCTAGGAAGCTGCGAATATCTGTAGGAGTTCTATGAGTTTCCCAATCATTGCTTACGACAATCTTAGCTAGATCAACCGAAATTCCATTCTTTGAAACTACGTGCCCAAGAAATCTAACATATTCTCGCCATAAGTGGCATTTAGATAATTTAGCTTTCAATTTATGACTTCCCAGAGTTTCAAGGACAAATTTATGGTGTTCCTCATGCTCCTTCTTAGTCTTAGAAAAGACTAGATTATCGTCAACGAAAACTAGAACGAATTTGTTTACAACTTCCCGGAATACTATGTACATAAGGTCAACAAAGTAAGACGGTGCATTAGTTAAACCAAAAGGAATAACTAACCATTCATATAAACCATCTTCTATTTGAAAAGCAGTTTTGGGAATGCTATCTTCTGCAATCCTGAGCTGATGGAAACCAAAAGCAAAGTCTAGCTGAGAAAATACCTTTGATCCATGTAGTTGATTAAACATGTCATTGGTACGAGGCATCGGATATCTATTATTGTGGGTAAGCTTATTTGTCTCTCTATAATCCAGGCACATCCTTAAAGAACTGTCAAATTTAGTAGCAAATACCACTGGCGCGCCCTATTCTAAATGACTATGATGAATCAAAGCTTTGGGGAATAAATCTTTGATTTGGATCCATAATTTAACTTCCTCTTTAAGCAACATTCTTCTTAGGGCAAGTACGATAGACCTAGCTCCAGGGATGAGATCAATGCGAAATTCAATTTCTCACTAAGGTGGTAAAGAAGTTACTTCTCCAAAAACATCGGGAATGTGTTGGACGACAGGAGTAATACTAAGATCACTTGGACAAGAGTCGAGAGAAAACAAAACTTCCAAAAAAATCCGAAGGCATTTTAAACTCCACTACCAAGGGGTTTCCCTATCATCTACTAAAGAAACCGTTCAAGATTTACTGGCAATATGAGCATTAAATTTGATCACCCAATCTATGCCTAATAGACTGTCGAATCCTTTAAAGCCGAGAACTTAAAAGTCCCAAGTAAAATGGTGTCTATCATTTTTGAAAATTTTGACCCTTTTACAAATCATACCAAGGTTTGCAGGACCCCTAATAGGATTTGATAAACATAAAGGTTTAGATGCATGTTCGAGTTTCAAAATATAGTTGAGTTTGTCACATAAGTCGGCAGATATAAAACTGTAGGATGCTCCGGTGTCAAACAAAACATGAACAGAAAAAGATGGCAAGATATGGAGGAACCTTGAAGGGTTGCGTGGGTGGTCTCATCCTTAGGAGTAGGCGTGGAAATCGTGAATACACCTGATGGAGTTCCCTTCCTCTAGATGGGACAATCCCTCTTGAAGTGCCCAGGCTGCAAGCAATGTGGCAAAGATCTTGTCCGGTCATCTGAACTGGTTGTACGGATGCTCCTATGGAAACTGGGAAAATATTGGCATATTGGCCTTTCTAATCGCATTTGAAGTAAGTGATAGAAGAGATATCAATTAGCTTCCTCCTAAGAATGTCCAATTTGCCCCAGTTCTGCCAATTCTTCTTTGGCTACTCAAAGTTGGACTTTCTCTTCTTGGAATTGTTGGAAGCTGCTGAAGGAGTTGCGGAGTGAACATTTAAGCTCCTTTCTTACTTGAGTTTTCATATCTAAGAGCCATATCCATAAGACTATTGAAAGTGCCATGAAAATGGACAATCAAGCGACTAATTATTACTCTGGACGAGCGTCAGCTATAAACTTCTCATTCTGCTTAAGCGGAGTATCATCAGACCTAGTCTAAACTTGGATAGCTCGTTTAATTTCCTTTCATACTCCGAAAACGAAATGCTTCCCTGCTTAAGATCCATAAAGCCGTGATACACCTGAGAATTTATAGCTTTAAGCATCCATTGGGTCATGAAGACTTCCTTGAACTGGGACTAAGTGATGTTTGCTTCTTCAATGCGGGTGGTAACAAATTCCCATCTATCTTGGACAGCATCTTGCAACTGCCAAGCGGCCAATTGACGTTTCTGGGCATCAGAAATCTCAATCCAGTGGAGATTCTCTCCAAGCTCGTAAGCCACTACCGAGCTTCAATAATACTTTCAAACCCTGAGAATTTAGTGCACCAAGCCGTGCGAACTCTTTGCAAAGTGTAGTAAACTTAACTAGTGGAACTGGTGCAATGGGTGCAACTGGTGCAATAGATACGAGGGGCATTTCCTCTTCCCCTACCTCCAGCATTTCTTCTGTTGCTCATCCTAAAAAGTCAAGGGTGGGTTTAGAACATGGAAAAGCATGAAAATTAAAAATATCCAAATCAAAGCGAATTTAAACAAGGAAGATGAATTCGAATCAATAGAGACATTAAAAATAGACTGGATTTTAAAACATTTTATATTTTCAAAATACGCTCTCTCTAGAATGACTCTACTCATTATAGAGCATTATTAACCCTATTCCTAATAACTTTTACCCCTCAGGCTACTGTATACGCTAAACCAAAGCTCTGACACCAACTGTGCTTTTTTGAATTTTGAAAAAGCGTACAATAAACCACACATGTCCAACCTAAGCCGTTCAAATTTTGACAAATTATCAATTTGGGATTTTAAAATAGAATCAATCACAGAATCACACACAGAATAATATAGAATCTCGCAGCAGAAATAAATAATATACATAGTAGTTTATGAAGCTACTAGATATAGTACATCAGAATTTTAGACTTTAATTATACAATACTAGAGATACATATGAGTTTACTGGTACAAGCCAAAATGAACATAAATAACTAATAATGGACAGAGTGGAGTCTTCGACCAAGTCTTCGGCTCGTAAAACAAGCACTACTCACATAATGCAATACTCAGGCTGACCCAAGCATAAAGTAAACAATATAGTTGAATCAAGACTAGAAGTTCTCATGTAATTAGGCCTACTCAAGCAAAAATATACTAGTAACTCAGAAGATGTTACAGTATTTTCCATCTCTTAAGGGTCCGTCAAACTATTTATATATACAATAGAATACGGTATATATGTAATGTCTATCAGTAATACAAAATATCAAAATAGCGTTAAGGCTTTACATAGGTCCCCCTTAACACATTTTTAAGCATAGCCGTACGGTTTGCATATAAGACACCAGTAAACCTGTGGTGGATAGGGATGCGCCATGATACGACAACACTAAACCGGAGTCGTGCTGGTCTCGTATAGGGATAAAAGTATGATAAGGCACATGAGGCAATGCCCAAGGTAGGGTACTACCAGCTCGGGTCGTAGGGTTGGTGGTGACACACCATAGCCATGACCGCCCACTGTGTCCAACACTCCCATAATCGAATGGTGATCTCCAACAACAACCAAAATAAGGATATTCAAACGAAGAAGTGTGTCCGCTCAGAGTAGTTAACCCACCTGGCCCCGTCAAGCTGTCATG
The DNA here is from genome assembly GCA_030765085.1 of Allium cepa. Taxonomy (NCBI): domain Eukaryota; kingdom Viridiplantae; phylum Streptophyta; class Magnoliopsida; order Asparagales; family Amaryllidaceae; genus Allium; species Allium cepa. The sequence continues at coordinate 664,251,134 of CM060945.1, forward strand.
TTTTAGTCATTTAAAATTGGCACAAGTACCAGACTAGTCCATCATAATTCTCTTTCTTCAAATCCAATAAACATACACAAAATCCAACCATCTCATTTTGGGCCATCGCTCTTCGTACATAGTTATTAAAGTGGTTCCGGTATCCACAAAGAGTATGCCTATATCCGACTCCGACCTCTTTAATAACCAACGTAATTTTCACACTGATTGGATATTTTATTAAATCAAAATATCTTTTATTTTCAAGGAACATACATCCATTTGGCTTAATTAAATTTGGTTTTAAATTCCAAAAATAAAATTTTTTAATAAGTATTTTACAAGATTATCCAAATTGAATAACTATTCCATTTAACAAAGTTAATTAAGTCTTAAATTACAAAAGTTTTTTTATTAAATATTCAACTTAATTAAACTTCGGAGTTAATTTATCTAATAACTCAATTTAACACTTTTAATAAAAAATTAAGTCAAAACAATCCTGTTTAATTTTCGTATATTAATTCAATAAAATTAATTAAATTCTCTTCAATATTAAATTAAATATTTATTTAAAATTTAATTACATATACAATATTAACATTTTCATTAAATTTCAAATAATCAGCTTAGCGAGTCTAAATATCATTAATATTTAATATAACTATTTTAATTTAATTTCATAATTTAAAACATTTCAATTGAAATTTCATTCAAAATCTAGATTAACTTAATACATTTCAAAATTAAATATTGCCTTCAACATAAAATTCAAATTATAAATTCACGTTAAATTTCCAAATTATTGCTTAACTTCGAATATAAATAACCAAAATAAATTTCAATTGACCAACCAGTGTTTATTATTTAATTTTCTATGTTAGGCCAAAAGATTTACTTTGGGTGTATATCATTTCAACCCATATCCCGGTTTAAATTTCACTATCCAGTTCAACACATACAACAACAAATAAAGTGACAGGAATCAATAAATCAATCGTCGCCCAATATTCAAATTATTTCCATAGTTACTGGTTTTTTCATGCAACAGAGATCCCAATCAATCATTCAAACTATTTCAGTGAATCATATATTGCAGCATCAATAATCAATGGTTTCCAATTTCAATATCGATCATAATTATCAACCAATTATTTATAACATCGCAGTCTACTTGCAATATTAAAATCTAATCGCAAGCTTAAAATCAGCCACCTTTGTGGATTTGAAAACAAGAAGAGTAGTACAAATTCGGATACGTGTACACGTACATGAACTATGTTATGATGCTGCGTACGGGTTTGATGATGTGAACGACGTGCAGAACAAAGGTTCAGATAGGCGAACTAGGCATTCAGAAGTTAGCAAACGGGTTCGGGTTCGGTTGGCGACTTGGTGGTGGGCTTCGGGTAGGTGGCGTTCGACAAAAAAAGGTGTAGGCTTGGCTAGATGGCACAGCAGGGCACTTCGGTGGCAGGTTTATATTCGATGGTGGAGGCTTCAGGTGAGGCTGCTATGGGTTTGTGGGCCAGGTAGAGGGAGGCACGCCCTGAGCTGTTGGGTGGTGGAGCATTCGGGTTGGGCCGGTGGAAGGTTCGGCGGGGTGGTGGGCTTCAGTTGGGTCGGGAGGCTGGAGGACTGGTGAGGTGGCTTGGGTAGGTTGGTCAGTGTGTCAGGTGGGGAAGGCATCAGTTGGGGATGGGTTAGTTGGTTGATGAGGGTGGCTGTTTGTGACGCCCCACCTCTATACCCACGCTAGCCAAGGACACTACGGTGTAATGCCGTCAACTAGTGCGGAGAATAAGGCTGTTGATGAGCGACCATCCGTGTAATTGCTTTGTGCGAGTACCAATATGCCAGATAAAAATATAACTTGCATTTCAAGAGGGAATCCAACATACAGATGCAAACTCAAAGCTACAACACAATGGCTAATATCTACGGAAACAAATATAGAAATAAGCATAACATAAATCATTCACAGAAGTTCATATCTCAAAGGAGGAAACAGACATGAATATTACATGTGAAAGTGTATATCGGAGTAGTGGTCAAACAAGATCCATAATATCACAAAAGAATAGTTACAAGTGCAACACAAAAGAATAAGTATACAGCAATGAGTCTATATCTCAAATGTATACAACCAAAAACTACTAAGCTAAGTAGTTAGCCAAAAATCAGGATAATAATCCCAAATGAGAAGTCAAGCAGAAGCACCTGTAACATCTCGGTCTGACCCGGGTATTATTTAATAAGAAAATAATAAACGGATCAGTCTAACTATAAATATCAGATGAAATGATATAGAATAAGAGATATGACAAAAATGTATAATAACCATAATGCCATACTGTGATAAGTATGAAACTGAAAATCAACTAGAGATTAATCAATATCACAAGAATCTTCTCAAAGATCAAAAGAATGTCATACTCTTTATTTTTATTCATCAAACCGTAAATATTGACAATTATATCAATGCCAATCACAAAAGTTAATGACATACAAATTCACCAATGCACAAATATTGATAAAACTTATCAATGTAAATCACTAAAATTGGTGAAACACAAATTCTAGAAATCATCAACGGAGACCCAGAAATCACAAAAAAGGGGGAGGTCTATCACAAAACGGGAGCATGAAAGCTCACCAACACGTGTATCACAAAACGGAACGCTATTCCATGGTTGCTAACCATTTATTTTTGAGCCGAAGCTCCACAAAATGGCCCGAAGACCATGGGTCGCTACTCCACCAATTTTGAGCCGAAACTCCACAGAAACGGGGTTTAATCTCCCTCGCAAACAAAGAGACATCGCACGTTGCTAGTCTAAATCACAAAAAATGATCATCATCGATCATCAAGAAGTGTCAATTACACTAAGCTAGTAAACATATGAGTTTAGCTTCATGTCCCATAACCACTAGCTTAACTTGAATATTTACGAACAAATTGTAGATCTCCACTCGAAATTTATCACAAGAGATTCAATCGAATAAGTCCAAGAATTAACCGACGAAGTAAACACAAGCGATTCATACCACTTGTTTTACTAAGTCATTTAATCAGATTTCTCATACGAGTGACGTAAAGGTTTGTATATAGTAATAGATTGGAAAACGGTTTAAGAATCGAGCTTTGTAATAAAATAGTGTTGAAATCGTTTTGATGAAAGAGTTTTGATATTTACTACTAGTATTGAGACATTTATATTTTTAAAGTGACAAATCACAAAATGATTGTAGAACAATCAATCACTAAAATTCACATACGAAGACGTGAATTATTTCCAAAGAAATCGATATCAAATCCATCAAAATGGATATTTCCAAAAATCCCAAAGAAAATGTCATCAAAGTCGATAATAAATGATAACAACAAAAGGGAATCAACACGAATCGATAAAATTGGAATTCTTAAACAAAATAGGCAAGCAGGCAAAACACAGCAGGTTCAGATGTCTGAAATAGGTGGTTCAGACGTCTGAATCTGATAAATTATAGATTTTCCAGAACGAAATTCAAATGTCTGAACCAAATGTTTCAGACGTTTGAAATAGGTGTTTTTTAGCCTATTTTCTTTCTGGCTACTCACGAGTAAATTAAGACGTCTGGAAATTTGATTCAGACGTCTGAATACTGGGGAATAAAAATTCCCAGTATAATATTCAGACGTTTGAAATAAAGATTCAGACGTCTGAAACTGTGGTTCAGGTCATTCCTTGAACCTCGACCAAAAATGGCCAAATAAATATCGGAAGCGACCGAACGAGCAAATGACGACTAAGGATTTACGCCACGCGACAACCCAGCCTTAACGGCTCTTCGATACGCCTTAAATATCAATGTCCAAATATCCATAATAGGATTTTCATAGATTTTGATTTCAAAACACCAAAAATTGGAATATACACCAAATCAATCCAAACCAAAATCAATTGCGCAAGAATAAATGTTAGGAATTCATACCTAAAAATCAAAGATAATTATAGACAAAGATGTGAGATAAAAATCTCACCTTTAAACCCAAAACTAATGAAGAAGAAGCTATAAAGCAAAGGCAAGGACAATCACTCTTCAATTCTAACCCAACAAGCTTGAATCTAAGCTAAAAAGAGAAACATTTCCTAAGTTAGGTTTAGGAATTTCTGAAATTGATAAGAGAATGAGTTGGAGAAGAAGAAGAAGAGGCTTACCAAAGCTTCTTCTATAAATTTGGAGCTAGAATTTGATTTGCAAATGGAAACTAGGGCTTGGAGTTTTAATTTCCCATTCCTCTCTCCATTGTTGCTAAAGCTTGAGTAATAGGAAAGAGAAATGAAGTAATGAAGAGAAGTGGGGTGAAGCTTGGGTCTAATTAGCTGAAACAAAACCAAAGCCCCAAGTGAAAAAGTAGCAAAATTCTTCTATCTCCAAACATATCGAAGTTTATACTCAAAAAATTGCAAATGTCATTTTGAACGCAATGGGGGTGGTCCTCGAGTCCTAATTTGACTGTTTGCAAAAAGTAGCTTTTCAGACTAAAATCCGACTAACGATGAAATATTTAAATAAAATATTTAAATACTCGATCGTAAAATATGCGGGTTGTTACAGACTCCCCTCCTTAAAGAAATTGTGTCCTCGCAATCATAAGGAATAAATGAACGAAAAGTAACAACCATAAAAGCATATCAACACAGAAAGAAGAAATTTTAAAATAAAAAGTTCACCTCAAAGAGCACGAGAAAGTAAGTCTGGATGTGTTCGCTCGATGAATTCTCTAGATTCCTAAGAGCAATCCTTAGGATTTGAGGACCATTGAACTTTCACAAGCAGGACATCTATATTTCGAAGGCATTTTACCTCCGAAGCAATAATACGAATAGGATGTTGCTCATAAGTTAAATTATGCGAAACTTCAATTTCTACCACAATACCGGCTCAATAATAGAATCGAAATCTCAAAAGCATTTCCATAGTTGAGAAACGTGAAACACGTCATGAATAGCAGAAAACTGAGCCGGTAATGAAAGGCGATAAGCCACGGAACCAATACGTTCGGTGATGGGAAATGGGCCAATATATCGAGGTGCTAACTTTCCCGATCAACTGAAACGTACAACACCCTTCATAGGTGAAACACGAACAAACACAAAATCTCCCACATAAAATTCTAATTTCCTTCTTCGGTTATTGGCATAGGATTTTTGCCTACCTTGAGCTTCTTTCATCCTACGACGAATGAGATCAATCTTTTCTGTGGAATCACGAATAAAGTCTGGACCTAAAACCAGCTTCTCACCGGCCTCAAGCCAACAAGAAGGATAACAGCATGGCCTTCCATAGAGTGCCTCAAAAGGTGCCATACCAATACTAGATTGGAAGCTATTATTATAGGAAGACTCAACGAGAGCAATATGATCTTCCCAACTTCCACCAAAATCAAGAACACATGCACGAAGAAATCTTCAAGAGTTTGATTCACACGCTCGGTATGTCCATCAGACTGAGGATGATAAGTAGTGATAAAATTAAGCTACGTTCCCAAAGCTTTTTGAAGACTTTTCCCGAATCCACTAGTAAACAATGGATCACGATCGCTAACAATAGAAGTAGGAACTCCATGCAATTTAACAATTTCTTTAATAAAGAGCTTGGCAAAAAGAGGAACGGTTCGATTAGACCGAACGGGAATAAAATGGGCAGATTTAGTAAGTCTATCAACTATCACCCATAAGCTATCATGACCCGAACGAGAACAGGGAAGGCCGTCAATAAAATCCATGGAAATTTGATCCCACTTCCAAAATGGAATTTCTAAAGGTTACAATAACCCACCGGGCCTTAGATGCTCGGCCTTGACAGGTTGGCAAGTCATGCAACACTTAACAAAGTGAGCAATATCAGATTTCATTCCCTCCCAATAATAAAGTCGCTTCATATCCGCGTACATTTTACTACTACCGGGATGAATGGTAAATTTAGAATGATGAGAATCTTCTAAAATGTCATTATGAAGATCACTAATATTTGGAAAGATAAGTCTACCAAATTTTCGAATGCCACCAAGAGAATCAGTATCAAAGTCTTTCATACCTTCAGTATCAATTTTATCCCTACAATTTTGGCCAAGAAGAGCCAATCCGGGATCTAACCTTTGGGCTTCAAGAATGCGGTCCAGAAGAGAAGGATGAGCCTCAAGGCTACATAAAACAAGGGATGAACATAAATCGGATACAAGATCTCTAATCTCACAAGTGGATAAAATCTTGAGATCATTCCATTCGGATATCATCATGGAAACAACCACTTGTTGCTTGCGACTAAGTGCATCGACAACCCGATTTCCCTTTCCGGGATTATAAAGAATATCAAGATCATAAGATGCAAGAAATTTGAGCCAACGCTATTGACGCAAATTAAGTTCCTTTTGAGAAAATAAATATTTCAAAGATTTATGATCGGTGTAAAGTATATATTTTTCTCCCAAAAGATAATGACGCCAAATTCGAAGGGCGAAAACAATAGCCGCGAGCTCTAAATCATGAGTGGCATATCTAGTCTCGGCTGGCTTCAATTGCTTAGAAGCATAAGCAATAACACGTTCTCCTTGCATAAGAACGGCACGCAAACCAACACGACTAGCATCGGTATAAACAATATCTTGGTTTCCCACGGGAATCACAAGAATAGGAGCATCGGAAAGGAGTTCTTTTAATTTCTGAAAAGAAGCGTCACATTTGTCCCACCAAATGTATTAAACACCTTTCTTTGTTAAGCTAGTAAGAGGCACGACAATTTTAGAAAAGTCTTAAATAAACAACGGTAATAACCCACCAATCCGAGAAAACTACGGATTTCCGTCACACTCTCCGGTCTCTTCCAATTATGAATCGCTTCAATCTTTGAAGGATCTACGGAAATTCCGAATTCGGAAATGATATGACCGAGAAACTTCACACGAGATTTCCAAAAGTGGCATTTGGAAAATTTTGCTTTTAATTGATTACTCCTAAGAGTTTCCAATAGAATCCGAAGATGCTTTTCATGCTCCTCCTCGGTTTTTGAATACATAAGAACATCATCAATAAAGATGAGAACAAATCGATCGAGGAAATCTTTGAAAACTCGATTCATAAGGTCAACGAAATAAGCCGGAGCATTCGTTAAACCAAATGGCATAACAAGTCATTCATAAGATCCATAACGAGTATGGAACGATGTCAAAGGAATACTATCATCTCCAATACGAAGCTGATGAAAACCGGTTGCCAAGTCCAATTGTGAAAAGACTTTAGCACCACTAAGTTGATCGAATAGATCATCAATCCGAGGTAAATGATATTTATTTTTGGTAGTAAGATCATTAAGTTTGTGGTAGTCAACGCAAAGCCTAAGCGTACCATCGGATTTCTTCACGAAAATAGCCGAAGCTCCCTAAGGCAAGGAACTAGAGCGAATAAATTGCTTCATCTCCAATTTGGATAATTGTTTGTGTATCTCCTCATTTTTATTATTGGATATGCGATAAGGAGGATGTGTGATAGGTTGAGCTCCAGGGATGAGATTAATTCTGAACTCAATTGCTCGCTTAGGTGGTAATCCTAAAACGGGCTCAAATATGTCGGAAAATTCATGAACAACGTGAATAAGAGAAATGACATCTTCCTTATCATCATTATCGTCGTCATGAGGATTTAAAGAATACAAAGATGCAGTCAAGTTGGAATCCGAATCTTTAAGATCAATAGAAATCTGCTTAACAAATTGAGTATGTCGAAGATGAATAGTCTGCTCAGGACATAGGATTTGAGCTTCATAACGGTTAAGCCAATCCATTCCCAAAATCATTCCAAAGCCTAAGTAATGCATGACATGTAAATCGGCTTGGAAAGAAAAACCACATAAAACAATCTCGACATCTTTACAAAGTAAACTGAGTGTTGCGGATCCACCAACCGGATTCGTGATTCTCAAAGAAGTTATTAAAGCAACAACACTCAAAGAAAAAGCATCAACAAGTTCCTTTGATATAAAAGAATGGGACACGCCCGTATCAAAAAGAACTCGAATAGGTTGATCACGAAATATAATAATGCCATCAAGGATAGAATGTGAAATACCTTGACCACTAGAAGTGTTGCTAGGGGCTTGAGCAACATTAAGCTTTCCCTCCTTCTTGCCATGAGGTTTGGGACAAGAAGATAAATAATGATCCAGCTTTTGCAATAGCGACAAGCACGGGGCTTTGAACACTTGTTCGCAAAATGGTCCTTAGAACCACAGTTGTAGCATTGCCCACTACTAGAGGAAGAAGCCTTTGCCACCGGAGTTGCTTGCTTCCCTTTCTTATTGGGATAAGGACCATTGAACTTACTAGGCCTTTTCTTATTGTTGAATTTTGGTTTGGCACCCACAACTTCAACATCACTTTCTTTATCTGCCTCTTCAAGTCGAAGAGCGATATCAACGAGTTGATCAAAAGAAACTTCAAACTTTAGAAGTAATGGCTTCTTGAGATTTTTGTTCAAGCCATAGACAAATCTTTGGTTCTTCTTCAATGGGGTGTTTATATATTCGACCCCGTATTTAGAAAGTGACTCAAATGATGCGACATAATCTGCCACAGAGGATTCACCTTGAACAAGGTCAATGAAACGGCGAGCCAAAGTCACCTTCTCAGCTTCTGGAACAAATTTTAATTCGAAGCGTTCCCGGAATTTCTCCCAAGTAAGATCCTCTTCATTTATTTCAGAGACCAGAAGGTCGTACCAGTCTAAGGCTCTTTCTTGGAGCATACTAGAGGCCACCTGAACACGGTGAAGATCAACAAGATTCATGTGTGAAAAGATTCAATCGCATGTTCTTAGCCAAGCCTGGACTTCAATAATGGTTTCAGAACCTTTAAATGGCTTCCCACCCAAGTTGGTATAATTGTTGCACAAGCGTGCAAATCCAGACTTAGGGTGAGTAGGTTTCGGATTAGAACCGGCTGCTTGAGCATTCTTTACTAGATCAAGAAGCTGTTGGGCAGACATAAAAACTCCATCCTGGGGAGTAGCACTAGATTGACCGACGCTGGGACGGCCTGGTCTAAGCATTTCTCTTCCTGAAGAAAGAAGAAGGAAGACGAAAAAGGTTATTCACAAATTGAACATCAAACATTAATGATTGTTAAAACAAGGAATCATAAAAGAAAATAGGATAGAACGGTACGAAGACACAAATTAAATCCTAAGGCACGACTCCTAAGATGGACTTAGGACGATGATCCTTGTTAAATTATTCTACATTGTTCCGAACTTTGGCTCTGATACCAAGCCGTGACGCCCCACCTCTATACCCACGCTAGCCAAGGACACCACGGTGTAATGCCGTCAACTAGTGTGGAGAATAAGGCTGTTGAGGAGCGACCATCCGTGTAATTGCTTTGTGTAAGTACCGATATTCTAGATAAAAATATAACTTTCATTTCAAGAGGGAATTGGACATACCGGTGCAAACTCAAAGCTACTACACAGTGGCTAATATCTTCGGAAACAAATATAGAAATAAGCATAACATAAATCAGTCACAGAAGTTCATATCTCAAAGGCAGAAACAGATATGAATATTACACATGAAAGTGTATATCAGAGTAGTGGTCAAACAAGATCCACAATATCACAAAAGATTAGTTACAAGTGCAACACAAAAGAATAAGTATACATCAATGAGTCTATATCTCAAATGTATACAACCAAAACTACTAATCTAAGTAGTTAGCCAAAAATTAGGATAGTAATCCCAGAAGAGAAGTCAAGCAGAAGCACCTGTAACATCTCGGTCTGACCCGGGTATTATTTAATAAGAAAATAATAAACGGATCAATCTAACTATAAATATCAGATGAAATGATATAGAATAAGAGATATGACATTTTGGAAATCTTTACAGAGATGTTTACGTGTCTGACATTACATTTTGAGAGATAGAGCAGATTTCTTTCAAATACATTTCTGTTGGTGGCGGAGAATTTATTCTCTTAGCTTAACACCCTTCTCTGAGACGTACGAGCTCAGAGGTTATGTAGTTGAAGGTTATCAGCGATATTTCCCAATCTGGTAATGTGGCATGCTGAGTGCTGCTGTGTGATGATCATTGGTTGATCGTTTGGATTGGATCATTCGTTTGATCATTTATCTTTGTGATTATTGCTTTGGTCATCTGTGGACCCGAAGCATGGCTTTGTTACACAAAGCGTAGCTTTGTGGACGAGACTTCGTCAGGACCTCACTCCCCGGAAATGGTCGAAACAGGAATATGCGGCAAGGTTATGAGGGTCGCGCCCTTTAGGGTATGTCATTTCCTTCTGGAAAAGGGTGGTATCATGGTATGGAGCCCAGATATTTACTCATGTGGAAACACTATATCTATTTCTGTGTGGTGTTGTTGGTATCGAGCGCTCGGATAAAGGTCCCAAAGGACCGGGGGATGACATATTCGTGTAGTAGTTACCTAGTTACAGAGGTAACCCGGCCTTGTGTTGGCAGAGATCTAACCGTAACGTTAGTTCTCGGGACGTCCCGCCAGAGGCGATCCCATGTGGCAGTAGGAAGTTCCTTAGCCTGACCATTTGTTGGAAATCCATTCATCCAATACGTGCCCTGTACGGTTTTAGTTGTAGAACCTGCCATTTAACATGGCAGCTATAGTAGGCATAGTATCATGGTACCTATGCTGGCTAGGATTTATATTATACTTTCGAATATTTTCCACTATGCACTAGTAATAATATCAAAGAATTTTTCTCGTAGTAAGCATGTTTGACTATCATAAGGAGAAATCTCCCCCATGTGTGCGTTTGCATTGTGTGTGTGCCGGGAGGCCTTATGGTAGTTTCATTTTCCAAAAAGCATTGCGGATTTCAAAATTTAAATTTTCTTGTTGCTTGTTTAAAGATAAACTGTTTTGAGTTCTCACACCAGTCACATGACTGACCTGGAGTTTATTGTTCCTTTCCTAAACTCTGGGTGCCCACTATTTTCCACACGGGCAGTCTAGAGTTAGGTTGTCAGGTTATTCTGGATTCGGGAGTTGCTGTGCAGATCTGGAGGCGAGCCAGATAGCGTAGTCTATTATATATTGTATATAGTATTCTTTCCGCTGTTTTATTGTTGTACACTCTGATGATATGATGTATTGTGATGTATGTATAAAATGTATAGTTCTTTTGTTTTAAATGAATATTCATTTATCTATTATATGTTGTTCCGCTGCGACTGTGAGATTCTGTTATTGTTTCTCGTTCTGTTACTTGTTTTTCTGTTTTCTCTTCTCTTTCTTTTCTTTCTTCTCCTACCTCTTTCTTCTTCTAAAACCCTAACGGTTCGATTTTTCGGCAAAAACAACCCCACATGCAAATACATGGTCAAATTCTATTTAGAAAATCAAACAAAATTAAACATTTGAATTTAACATGAAATTCCATTTCACTGTGAAACTGATATGCAAAGCCCATGCTACACTGTCCAGCTTCAACAGATTCCATGCTTATGATTTTTAAGCTTAACAAACCTCATTTGTTTCAAATCCTAAGTTTAAAATGGTTTATATGCAGAAGTGTTAAATTTTCCCCTTTTTTTTTTTTTCTGCTCTGCAACCAAAATACAGAGGAACAAGTCCATAAAAATTCCCAGTGCACATAAGTTTTACAGAACTACTTGTTTTAGAACTAGATAGCAAAGCACAGAGTTTCCTTAATCAAATACCAAATTTTTTTTAAAGAACAGTTGTTTCACATTTTTTTTCAAGAGCATGCAGATCCTAATGCATTCATATCTACAGATTAATTACCACTATCTACACATGCAAGAGAATCGTACCCAAGTGTATCCAAATGTACTACTTGTATTCAATCATGAAATGAAATTTATATGCAAAGGACAGAGGAAATGCAAACCCACATAGCAGTAAGGATGTTGCATGCAACTGAGATGAACAGAGGTGCCACAATGATTAGGGATATGGGATGCAGACAACAAAGAATGCTTACAGAGATGTTTACATGTTTTATGGTTACAGAGATGGTCAAACAAACATGCACATGAAAATTTATAGGCAAACAAAAATGGAATTGAAGACTGGGCAACATGAAGCATGCAATACTCAAGACATATCTTTATTACAAAAACAATTATGCACCTCAACTACTTTGTGTTGCTTCATTAAACAATAAGTACAGTGATTTACCGTATTTGATTGCTTCAATTGCTTCGATCGATCCTCTGGTTTTCGTTCATCTCTGCTTCGATCCGCTCTTCATGATAAGGTGAGTTTCTCCTCACGATTAATCTTCATGCAAGTTTTTAGATTTGTTTTGAAGTGAATGCTTGGTTGCATGCTGGGAATTGTGGGTTATGCATTATCAGTTGCTTGGATAAATTTATCTAAACTGTTGAACCAATAAGTACTTGATTGCATGCTTTGTTTTGGTGGTTTGTGGTTTTCAGTTGCTCGGTTAAAATTGAATTCTAGACCAATAAGAACAGATGGCTCACTGCATGTTGGTTGTTGGTTGTTCTTTTGCTATGAATTGCTCTGTTAATTTGTTATTTAAACTGATGAGGACAAATACTATTGAATTTAATTTTATTTAAACTGTTAAGAACAGAAGCTACTTAAATTTTAATTAAACTGATGAGAATGGATGTTATAAATTGTATTTTTAAATTGATAAACACAGATACTATAATTTTTAATTAAATTGATGAGAGCAGATGCTATATCCAAACTTTGCTCGTTATGTTTGTGGCTGCATGTGTTGGATTTGGCTTTGTTAAATGAATATTTGTACTGCTTTATGTGTATGTTGTTGTTAGAAAATGCTTGAGAATAGGAAATAGTTGTTGATCATCTCCGATCTTGTTCAGAAAACTGTTTTCTTAAGGAAAACCTGTCAAAAATCCTTTTTCTTTTCCCTTTGTCTCTTTTTGTTTCAATGGATTTTGTTTCAGTAAAACAAGATGGATTTTGTTTTAAACTTGTAAAGGAATCAAAGCAAAATGATTTGGATGCTTAAAATATTTGTGTGAATCTACATATACCCCTTTCACTGGCCATTTGCAAAATGAAATACTGCATCTTGTTTTCTGTGAATAACATCTTTTTTTTTAACAAAAAAAAAAAAAAAATTTAAGTAATTTTAGTTGCTTAGTTTATGCCTGTGATAATCATATTGAAGTGGATGATTGAGATGGAATTTCATGTGAGATGTATGTTTCTGAATGTTTGTTTTCTGTTGAAATTTGTCTTGCTTGATCTTGTTTGTTCTAGCATTCCAAGTGTATATCCAGATCAAAATCATAACCTTAGATCCAAATCTTTGTTAAAGTTAAGATTTAAACAAAGTAAATATACAGTTTTAATTTTTATTAAAAATGGAAAAGAATAAAAGGAATAAGTGAAACTGTAATGTTTTCTCTGAAAACTTAATAATAGAAGAACAACTGCATGTGTGTATAAATTAGACCATCCAGTTTCATTAATTCAAGAGTAAATATTGATTTCTCAAACCAATACTTGAATTAAAGGGTATACTCTGTTATATGTCTGTTGCACTTGGGTCTGGTCTCTGCTCTCCTGATTGTTCTACTCTTCATGTCATTATTGTTTGCATCCTGGTATGTGTTGCATTGCAGTTGATTCACTTCACTTGTGGTCTTCATATTTGACTCGAAACTTCTGTTTCAATTTGCATTATCTGATATGTTTCAGTTTCCATGTCAAGTTGTATCCATGCTGTTGCACTTTGGTCTGGTCATTGTTTTCCTGGGTGTTCAAGTCTTCATCTCCATTTTGTATGTACTGTTAGTACTTCATCCATGTTGTTCCTGTCTGCATTCCCATTTTTGCATGTGATTGAACTAAGTATACTTGTTTAAAATTTGTTTGCATGTGAATGAAATATCAAAATGTCTCTCTGTTTGAAAATGTGCACATATGAATAATATGTTAAAAAGGGGAAAAAGTAAATCCATTTATCTGATTATCTTTAGCATGGGATGCTTAAATGGAAGTAGGTTGTGATGGTGTAAAACAATTTATTAAAATGTTAGTAAGCATCAAGTAGCTTCTCTGTTTTAAACTGCTAGGTGAATGAACATTTTAATTATAACTTAAGTGGTTAGTTATATTTTGCTTGACAAATTTCTGATATAATTGATGCTTGCATGAGTATATATAAGTATATGATCTGTGTGTATGAATTAAATGACTTGTGCCTGTATTTACTTGGATTGCTCTTCTCTGTTTTAAACTACAGAGAGTAAGAATAGAAGAAGAATTCAAATCTTCTGATCAGTTCCTTGTTAGGATTTAAGGTTTGAACATGATATGCTTGTTTAAACATTAATTTAAGTTAAAAAAAAAAAATCTTATTCAAGCAAAACAAATGTAGGAAATCCTCTGATTAAATCTTCTGTTTATAACTAATGATTTGAAAAGAATTCTTACTGGATTTTGTCTCCAGGATGAATTGGTTGAGGTTTATATGTTGTAGTTGGAGGTGTTTATCGAGATTGTAGACCTAATACTGTCTCGAATAAGTTTGGTGGATTGTAGAAAGGATTTCTTTGAGTCCAGAGGAAGTCTTTTTCCAAGAATTGGAGTATATTCTTGAAGTGTGAGGTTGATTTGCTCTCGAGTGAGCGGGATTTCTAATAGTTGAGTTGTCCGCTGAGTAGAAGCAGTGGTGGTATCTTGATGGCTTCAAGAAGAAATAGCTGTGTGATGAGATGCAGTATCCATAGATGGTTCTGGAGATGTTTCTTTTGGAGCCAGATTTAGATGGTGTTGGAAGAGCATTGATGTCTATTGCAACGAAGATTCAGATGTTTAGAGATTCTCTGGATCTCAAGTAAGAGAGTCTTATCTTTATTGAAGTAGGAGACTAAGGTCGATGAGTTACCTCAATTCGGACATGGTCTCATTTGTTTTTCTTAAGAAGATAAGTGGCTGGAGTTTGATTTGGAGCCGAGTTTCTTTGAGGAGATGTCTACTCGTCTCAAGGATGTTTTAGAGAATTGGATGTTAGTTTGGTGTTTCAAGAAGCTTTTGGTTAAGGAAGACCTTTGGTTTAGCTGTATCATTGAAGTGAAGTTTGGAAGCAGCAGTGTGGATCTGTTTCTTCGATGATTCAGTAATCTGTGGGATTCTACTATCGGCAGACCAGGCAGATGGTGGAGCTTATTCTTTTCTTGGAGGCTCAACAGAGCAAGATATTTGTTGGAAGTGATCTATCAGTTTCTGATAGGTGAGCTATACTTGAAGATTGATCTTGATGGGAGAAGCTGTTCTAGTTGGTGAAGACAGTTCTTTGGAATCTGAACTGAGTGGATCGCAAAAGTGACTTGCGATTAGTTTGGGAATCTTGGAGCATTCCTTGGTTTGATATTGAGGCATCTCAAGTAGAGGTGGAAGATATGGAAGTAGTCGGAGGATCTCTAGATGTTTTTGGGGAAATCTGAGGTCTACCTGAATCGAAGATTGAGATTTCTTATCGACTTGGATTTTCAGGAGTAGTATTGATGGTTTAATCTTATAGTGGGATGACTCTTGGAGCGAGGTGAGTTTGGTAAGGCAGCTCAGGATTCTTTGGAATTGATCATCTTATTCCGAGTTAAGATTCTGCTAAGATGTTTTGACCAAGTGGAATGGTCACTGAGATTTTTATGAGTCGGATGAACTGTGTATAGTGAAAGATTGTGCTTGTGTTCTTCGATAGCGTTCTTTTCTGCTCTAGATCAGAGTTGTGCAGCGGAAGCGAGTTGGGAATTATTCTAGTATGGAGCAACCGGATGTTGCAGTAAGGAATTTCTACAGGAATTTAAGTATGAAGGAATTTTCTGGATTTGGAAGGCAAGATTGTCAAGTGCAACTGTTTGGTTATGCCAGATATGAGATGTAGGTTTGAAGTCCATTGATGTTTATGGTATAGAGCTGTGGAATGGATTTCAGCAGATTATTTTTGGAAAGGCATTTTGTTGAGTAGGACCTGGAGATTTGGTTTGAGCTGGTGCTGTTGTTTCATGGAGCAATCAGCAAGGGTTAGGCTGATCAGGTATATTGGAGGTGACTCAGAGCATCTGAAGAGTTGTGCAGTTAAGAATTGTGGAGATTTTGGAATGTGCAGTAGATTTTGAATATTGATTGGGTTTTATCCAATCAAAGGAGATATAAGAATGGGTAAAACTGGAGTGTTAGCTTTGAAGGTATTTGGAGTTTTATCTGTGATCTCTAGAGATTTGATTTTGATCAACAGGATTGAATTGCCAGTTTGAATAGCTGGGAATTCATTGTATTTCACATATCTCTGAGGAATATGTGTATGATTCTTTGAGTGATAGAATCAGCAGTTCAGAAGGAATCTGGTAGTTGAGTTGGTTTTGGGATTAGTCTGATATCTTGTTCAGATTTGTAGAATCAGATGAGGAAAGTTCTTGGTTTTAGTAGTGTAGTTAATTAAGATTCTATAGAGCGAGTATTCCAGTATAGGTATCTGGAAACTCTAGATAATATTAAGGAGTTCTATTCAGAATTTTGTCTGAATAGATAAAATTGTTTGTTTAAATTGGTTGCTATGATTGATAATGTATGATTGTTAGTTTGATTGCTGTTTGGAATTTAAATTCTTTAACTGGGTTATTAAATTATCTTTGCTTTTAAATTTCGGGGACGAAATTCTTTTAAGGGGGGAGGAATGTGACGACCCGGAATTTTGAGCAATATCAATTTAATAATCTTTGTTAATAATTAAATTGATTTGATCATTTTATATTATAAATTGACAAGTTAAATCTATTTTAAAGGTTAATGGTAACAATTTGTTAATATCTATCAATAATTTTCTTTGCAATATAAATAGGCAAGTCAATTCTTTTGAAAGTTTATAATAATCTGATTTGAAATATTTATTTTGATAAATAAGAAGTTTTTTAATGTAATAAAACTTTGTATTCAAATTATAATATATATGAATGTATATATTGTGATTTGATATTTGTTTTAAAATTTAATTTGGAAATTAATAAATTTAATGTTAGAATGTTCTATTTGAAATGTGTATATATATTTGTATATATATGTTTGAAATAGGAATTATTAATTTGAATCTAATAAGAGTTTTCAAACTTGAATATATTTAGTTTTGAATTTAAAATGATAATTTGATTTAATGACTTTGAATTGATAATTGAGATTTAAATTTAAAATAACAAAGTTAATTCCTTATTTATGATAAATATGTACTTTAAGTTTTTAAATAAGATCTAATTTAAAATAGAAATTTCAAACATATAAACATTTAATAGAATTAAAATGTAAGTTACTTGTTTCATATGAATATTACATAGTAAATAAATAATTAAACCTTAAAATACATTATATATATATTCACCTTTCATGCAAAATTTAAAATAAATAAAAATAAAATATAAATAACACTTGTTAAACTTTTGAATATGTGTTAAGACATTTGTAAATTAATTGCTTAGGTGTAAATAGATTAGAGTTCTTTGTGACAAATGTCTTCTTCATTTTTGATAATTAAATTTAAAATTTAACTTGTAAATATAAAACAAAGTTTTACTTCAGCTCAAACATTTTCTTCAAACTCAAAACTGAAAACAAAAGCAAAATACAAAGATAAAAATGCATGCAAATCAAAAGAAGAAATCACTTTCTTCTTTCAAACAAGATGAGTACAAATGCAGAAAACTGTAAATCTGGATTTAAAACAAATGCAAGTTCTTCATCAACATCTGGAAACTCTGTATTCAACTACAAGATAAACACCAACATGCAGCATCAATTTAATCAACATGCAAGAACCTGGAAGTAGATCAAACATGAAAGTTTCAACATGCAAAGAGTTCTGTTTTCAGCATGCAGTGAATTCAAATGCCTGGAAACAATCATGCAGTTCTTTCTTCCACTTAAATACATGTGAGTAAACGAACCTTTTAAAAACAGTTTTAAACATTTGATTCAATTTGATCTCATGATTGAATAACATGGTGATATCTGAATTTATTGAAGTATGCTGAATGTATGTTTGGATTGTGTATAGGAATTGTCTGTGCAGTTTTTTTTTTATTTTAAAAGAAATAGTCACTGTGTTTTATAAAAACAGTTCAATCTCAAGGTAAATTCAAAAACTTGATTTTGATTTCAAATTGGACCATGGCTTGTAAAGAAAGGATGATTGTAATCAAATCATCTAGAATCTAAAAATATTTACAGGTTGTTAAATTGGATGAATAGCTCAAATTTTAATATTTACAGTAAATTTATAAATTTGGGTCAAAAGTTTTGAATCCAAACTTGAGTTTTGATTTCATAATCAT
This sequence comes from Allium cepa, assembly GCA_030765085.1. NCBI lineage: Eukaryota > Viridiplantae > Streptophyta > Magnoliopsida > Asparagales > Amaryllidaceae > Allium > Allium cepa. Next base: position 664,269,484 of record CM060945.1, read on the forward strand.
AATGCAAATATGAAATCATGATTTTAGAAGCTTGAATCACAAATTTTAGTTCAGTAATTTGTGAGAATTTGTAGTTTAAGTGTTTTGAGTATTTTGGTCAAATTGTGACGAACCACGGCGAGTTGGTCGATAACGTTCATCATGGAGGTGGAGTGAAGCTAGTAGATCATGCGAAAAATACTCAGGAATTTTATTAATGATCGAATTGGTCGAGAATTGAATGAGTAGGGTTATATTACCTGTTTTGTCGACGTCGTTCAACTTGAATTCACGGCGTCAAGAGGCATTTGGAGGCGATCGCGTGTGGTTCTGAAGTAGCGGGGAAGGGAGATGGAGCTATGGTTGAGGTGGCGAGGTGCCTCGAGAAGGGGATGGACGGCGGTGAACCAATTTACGGTGGGTTTGTTCAGGCAGTTTGGGTTCGAAAGCAAATTTTCATATCTCGAGTGTAATGGGTTTTCTGGGTTGCGTGATACATTGTAGTGGTCGTGAGCGACTGGGTGGAGGCCGGAAGGGAGATCGCCGTTGACCATTGGCGATGTGCACGTTAACGTGCACAGAATCATGTTTTCTGTTGTGGGTTTGGACGAGAAGAGGGAAGACTCGAAGATGGCATCGGGTGATTGAGGGTTTGACTCGAAGCAGGGTGATTGCTTGGGAGACTCGGGGTATTCTCTGTGTTTGGGTTGTTTTGACTCGAGCAAGATGAAAGGTGGGAAGCTCGGAGTTAACGCATTAGTTCGTGGGTTAGCTCGTGTTGTGTTGAGCGTGTTTTTGTTGTGGGGTTCTGCAGTGCACTGTTGAATCTAAAAGTTTTAAAATATTCAACAGTAATGTTTCTAAAATTTAAAACAAAAATAATAAGATTTGTAAATGATTTTAGTTTTAAACAAAGTTAAATAAGTTTATATATAAAACTAAATTTGTTTTCAAAATTATGTTTAAACAAGTTTTATATATAATAAATATGAAAGTTTTAAATAGAATAAGTGGATTTTGAAATAAGGTTGTATTTAAACTTTATTAATCAAATTTGGAAAGGTTTTAAAGATTTCAAAGTTCAATTTAAAATATGTTTAAATTTAATTGATTTCTAAATTATTATATTTTATTTAAATTAAGTTAATGATTTAGAATTTGATAATCAATTGTAATAAAAATTATCTTTAGTAAGTTCGAATTTTGTTTTATTTAAAGATAATTAATTTTGTAAAGATAATTGAGATAATTAAATCATTTTTTTTTATTATCAAGTTTTAATTGTTAATAAATGATTTAATTAAGATAATGGTTTCTTAATTTAGTATCTTTTAATATAATAAGTTAAGAATCATTTAATTAATTTTAAATGATTTAGTTAAATAGTTAATTAAGTAATTAACTTGTGATTAATTAAAATAATCACTTATGGATTAATATAATATAATTACTTGGGAAGTAATTAAAGTAATTAAGTGATTAATTACCAAAGGTAATTAAGTAAAGAATAATCACTTTATGAAAAGTAATTAGGTAAATGTGATTAAGAAATAATCACTTTAGTTATTAATTAAAGAATTAATTAATAATTAGTTAAAGGTTTAAATTATTTGATTTATGATTAATTAATTAAAGAATTAAGAGTTATTAATTACTTGTAAAAGTAATTAATTAAGAGGAAATTTAATTAATGAGGTAATCATTAATTAATGAAAATAATTAATTAATTGTTAATTAATAATTTAAGAATAATTAATTTATAATTAAGTTTTAAATTACTAAATGTAATTAAAATAATTTATCAAAGGTGATTAATTAAAAGTAATTAATTAAGTATGATTAATTAAAAGTAATTAATCAAGTGTGATTAATTAAAAATGATTAATCAAGTGTAATTGATTAAAGGTAATTAAGGAATAATTATCAAGATAATTAGAGAATAATTAATCAAAGTTGATTAATTTAGAAAGTAATTAAGAGGTAATTACTTAGTATAATTTGGAAGTAATTAATCAGGATGATTAATTAATTTGGTAATTAAGAAATAATTACTTAAAGTAATTATGTGATAATTAATCAGGAAAGATTAATTGAGTTGGGTAATTAAGTGATGTTAATTAATTAATTTGTAATTAATTAATGAATAAGAAGTTGGATTGAAGATAATCCAAGTGTTTAATTAAGGATTAATTTAATTTAAGGATTAATTAAATTAATCAAGTTTGAATCAAACTTGTTTATGAATGGGAAATGATTGGATGATTTATATATCATTGAATGAGTTAATGATATTGGATGTTGTTGGATGATATTGATTGATGGATGATGATATGTATATGCTATATCTGAATGTGATACATATATGCTGCTTTGTGATATGTATAGATGCATGTGATGATAGATGCTCATCTATTTGTGTTGTGAATACATCCATTTATGTTAAGTGATATTTCTAAATATCTATTGTTTAAATCCCTTAAGTATAACTTGGACATTAAAATGGCGTTTGGTTTCGATGAGACCGGGATCGGGTTTCCATATTTGGAATCCGAAAACCACATCGATTCCAATTAAACGTTAGGTCGTTAATCCAAGTGGAGCAAGTGAAGACTCGAGGTGTAAGGGCTATACGTCAGTATAACTCTGTGGGTGATTCCGTAATGAGTTTGACGGAATAGTGCTTATAGATTCGAGATGGTGAATCAGAGTGCAAGGGCTATGGTCGTTGACTCTGAGGGTGATTCCAAAATGAGTGCAACGAGATAGTGCCTTCGGTTTCGTTCGAACCCGGAACGAACTTGTATGGATTGAATGCTTTCAGCACATCGTCAGGCGGACGATGAGCATTCTAAGATAATTGGTCCTATAAAGGTAATCGCAGCCTCAAGCCTCATCAACCGGGAATGGCTAAAACAGGGGAGGTGCAGCAAGGCTTCGTGGGTCGCGCCCACTGGAGGGCAAGATACATCCCTGTCTAGAGGTCCCTTTATATTTCGGCTGTGTGGGTAGTTGGTCTGCAGCCAACTACGGGGTGGTCTTGTTCGGGACTGTTCAGTAAGGAATGGTCCCGGTCTTGTGTTGCAGGGGATGAAGGGAGTAATCCTCGGTACGGTGATCTAGGCCACGTACTGTGACGGGCGGTACCCCAGTAGCCCTGCCATTGTTGGAAACCCATTTTCCCTACGAGACCCTACGGTTTTGTTTGTATTACCCACTTTTGTGGCTAGTAGCTGGAATTTAATCATGTAACAATTTCGGCTATTCCATATTTATTTGAAAACCCTAGACACTATTATAATATCACTGGATTTCCTATCAAATGTTTTGGTTAGCGTAAGGTAAAAACTTTTCCATGTTTATGTGTGGGAAGTCTTACGTGATACCTTTTCTTTCAAAGGTTTTTCTAAAGTTAAGCAATCTTAAACCGTTTACTCACACCAGACCCCTGTCTGACCCGAGTGTTTATTTTCTGTTTTATTAAACTCTTGGGTACTCATATTATATATGAGTAGTCAAGTGATTCAGGTTATCTCTTGACGAATTCTGGAGGAGCTTTGGAGCAGGAGGCTTCAGCGTATAGATATGATTAGAGTTTCCGCTGTGTTGTCGTCTGTATGATGTCTTGTATTGTATTAGACAGAAATGATATAACTGTCTAAATTGAGATGTTTAGTTGTGTACTCTGATGTATATAATACTATGTATATGTTCTATATTATATTTAAATCGTTCCGCTGTGAGATTCTGATGTGTTGTTTTCTCTTTCTTCTCTTTCTTTTCTTCTTCTATCCCTTTCTTTCTTAATTAGTGATGCGATTTTCCGGTAGTGGAAAGTTGGGTCGCTACAGTTGATTTTAAAACTTATAAGAAAATATTGAAATGTTTTTAAAATTTAATTGGATTTAGTTTTAATTTTAGAATAATCAAACAAAATGATTTTTAATTAAATAAAAAGAGATTCATAAAAACAATATTGACTTAATCTTGAATATGTATAAGTTAATTTGTATATCATTATTGTTCTTAGTTCTTTTGTAAATTCATAAACATGTTTTTAAATAAACTAACAAACTAAATTAGATTAACACATGCATTACTTGTTAATTTAAATACTAACCATAATGCCATACTGTGATAAGTATGAAATTGAAAATCAATTAGAGATTAATCAATATCACAAGAATCTTCTCAAAGATCAAAAGAATGTCATACTCTTTATTTTTATTCACCAAACCATAAATATTGACAATTATATCAATGCCAATCACAAAAGTTAATGACACACAAATTCACCAATGCACAAATATTGATAAAACTTATCAATGTAAATCACTAAAATTGGTGAAACACAAATTCTAGAAATCATCAATGGAAATCCAGAAATCACAAAAGGGGGGAGGCCTATCACAGAATGGGAGCATGAAAGCTCACCAACATGTGTATCACAAAACGGAACGCTATTCCATGGTTGCTAACTATTTACTTTTGAGCCGAAGCTCCACAAAACGGCCCGAAGACCATGGGTCGCTACCCCACCAATTTTAAGCTGAAACTCCACAGAAACGGGGTTTAGTCTCCCTCGTAGAAAAAGAGACATCGCACATTGCTAGTCTAAATCACAAAAAATGATCATCATCGATCATCAAGAAGTGTCAGTTACACTAAGCTAGTAAACATATGAGTTTAGCTTCATGTCCCATAACCACTAGCTTAACTTAAATATTTACGAACAAATTGTAGATATCCACTCGAAAATTGTCACAAGAGATTCAATCGAATAAGTCCAAGAATTAACCGACGAAGTAAACGCAAGCATTTCATACCACTTGTTTTACTAAGTCATTTAATTAGATTTCTTATACGAGTGAGGTAAAGGTTTATATATATTAGTAGATTGGAAAATGGTTTAAGAAACGAGCTTTGTAATAAAATAGTGTTGAAATCGTTTTGATGAAAGAGTTTTGATATTTACTACCAGTATTGAGACATTTATATTTTTAAAGTGACAAATCACAAAATGATTCTATAACAATCAATCACCAAAATTCACATACGAAGACGTGAATTAATTCCAAAGAAATCGATATCAAATCCATCAAAATGGATATTTATTAAAAATCACAAAGAAAATGTCATCAAAGTCGATAATAGATGATAACAACAAAAGAGAATCAACACGAATCGCTAAAATTGGAATTCTTAAACAAAATAGGCAAGCAGGCAAAACACAGTAGGTTCAGACGTCGGAAATAGGTGGTTCAGACTTTGAATCTGGAAACTAGAGGTTTTCCAGACCGAAATTCAGACGTCTGAACCAAATGTTTCAAACGTCTGAAATAGGTGTTTTTTAGCCTATTTCCTTTCTTGATGCTCACGAGCAAATTCAAACGTCTGGAAATTTGATTCAGACGTCTAAATACTGGGGAATAAAAATTCATAGTATAATATTCAGACATCGGAAATAAGGATTCAGACGTCTGAAACTGTGGTTCAGGGCATTCCCTGAGCCTCGACCAAAAATGGCCAAATGAATATCAGAAGCGACCGAACGAGCAAATGACGACTAAGGATTTACGCCATGCGACAACCCAGCCTTAACGGCTCTTCGATACGCCTCAAATATCAATGTCCAAATATCCATAATAGGATTTTCATAGATTTTGATTTCAAAACACCAAAAATTGGAATATACACCAAATCAATCCAAACCAAAATCAATTGCACAAGAACAAGTGTTAGGAATTCATACCTAACAATCGAAGATAATTATAGACTAAGATGTGAGATAAAAATCTCATCTTTAAACCCAAAACTAATGAAGAAGAAGCTATAGAGCAAAGGCAAGGACAATCACTCTTTAATTCAAACCCAACAAGCTTGAATCTAAGCTAAAAAGAGAAACATTTCCTAAATTAGGTTTAGGAATTTCTGAAATTGATAAGAGAATGAGTTGGAGAAGAAGAAGAGGAGGCTTACCAAAGCTTCTTCTATAAATTTGGAGCTAAAACTTGATTTGCAAATGGAAACTAGGGCTTGGAGTTTTAATTTCCCATTCCTCTCTCCATTGTTGCTAAAGCTTGAGTATTAGGAAATAGAAATGAAGTAATGAAGAGAAGAGGGGTGAAGCTTGGGTCTAATGAGCTGAAACAAAACAAAAGCCCTAAGTGAAAAAGTAGAAAATTCTTCTATCTCCAAACATATCGAAGTTAATACTCAAAAAGATCACAATCATCATTTTGAACTCAACGAGGGTGGTCTCGAGTCCTAATTTGACTGTTTGCAAAAAGTAGCTTTTCGGACTAAAATCCGACTAACGATGAAATATTTAAATAAAATATTTAAATACTCGATCGTAAAATATGCGGGTTATTACACTGTTGGTGGGAGAGGTGAGCATGAGGGGACTAGGTAGGGTGCTGGGTGTCGGAGCAGCTGGTGGGGAGTTTGGTAGTGGGGAGGTCAGTTGGGTGGAAGGTAAGGCCGAGGTGGCATAGGCTGTAGGGAAGGTGAGGCTTCGGGTGGTGACAGTGAGGAGGCTCGGGGCTAGAGTGGAATATGGTAGGATGAAGCTGCTTCGATCCAAGGAGGGGCAGGCGGGGATAGGCGAAGGGGAGTTTCGAGCGAAGGTGAGTGGCAGAGGGAGGTGCGGGTGGCGGTGGTTGGTTACGGGTGGCAGGTGAAGGAGGCGGTGGGGGCTGTCATTCGGGTGTAGGAAGATTGCTGACTGGGCTTCGGTGGCGGGTTGGTGGATGAGGTATATAAAAAGGAAGAGTGAAGAAAATGGGTTATGTGAGTTTATATATGTGCTGGTTATATACATACATATATGTATGTATGTATGTATTATACTTTGCTTTAGAGGAGACCCAAAAGAGAGAAGAGAAGGCACGTATATATAGAAGGAAAGCATGAAAGGAGGCATTAAATGGTGCATTTAATTTAGCTGGTTGTGCATGCAAGGTATATCAGCTGAAAAGAATGAATGGCTGCGAAAGAATGTATGCAATTATGACTCCAGGGTACTGTCACGGACCATTATCTTGACCATCTAGCCTTTTTCCATGGAAGCCAAAATACAAAAACAATTATACCACAGAGATTTGCACGACGAGATGAATCCAACGATTTACTTAAATATGTATTACGACATTCATAGCAAAATTTCACCTGTCGCCGCAATTACCGCTTTGAAATTGGATAACAATGGCAATTCTAGATAAACGGAGCTACGAAGGTCAGAATTGGACGGCGTAAACTTTGATATTTTAGTCAAAAAATTATCCAGATCATTTCTACGTAAATATATTCATATTTTAAAATTTGACGATGTGCACTAAAAAAATGTGCCGATTGAATTTCGGACGAATTTTGACGTAAAACAAATTTTATTAGTCTCATTTCAGTGAATGCATTTCAAATATCTAGTTTTCATTGTCAAATTTTTACTTTTAAATAAATTTTATTTCAAAATCTTTGTTACTTATTTAAAACATTGAAAAATCCAGGTCGTTACGAATGATTAATTAATTTTAAAAACCACTAATTTACATAATTAGTTCACTTTAATCAATCATTATTTTAGAGATTAATCAAACTTAACTGCCATTAGATAAAATGGTTAATTAATTTTAAACATCATCAACAAAGTAATTAATTATTTTGCACACATCGTTATTAAGATAATTAATTATCCTTAATCCTTGTTAGTTAAATAATTAATTAAATTTAAAATAATTATTAAATTAGTAAATTAATTTTAAATCCATCCTTATCCAAAAACTGAATTACCTTTGTAAAGTTAAACCCAAGCGAAAGTAAAACAAAAGATGTCGAAAAGATAGTGTTTTCCAAAAGTGTCGACATAGCGATGGTTGTCATACTGACACTTCGAGAACTACTTTCATGTCATAATGATTTTCATATAAGGCTCATATCACATAATATAAACATGGCATATAGACAAAGTAAACAGTAATTATGAACATGAAGAAGGTATCATTTATACCAATTTACTTCGAACTACAAAACTAGTTTTGATTACTTACTAACTACTCAAGGATTCGACTTTTTAATAAGCAAACCAAGTAACAACCATTACAATAAAAATGAATAGTCAAGTGACTTAAACAGTTACAATAATGTGAAGGAAATAAAGTCCAAAACTTTAGTTAAAGAGGCGAGCTTTACTCACCTAAAACCTAACCAAACAGCCTAGAATTTGGTCATCTTCCCAACAAGTTTTGGCTATGTTGCTCTTGGAATGTGGAAAAGTAATCTAAAAGAAAGTTCTTGGAAGTTATCTTATCTATGATTTAAAAATAATAATTACTTAATTTTGATTTATTTTGAGGAAGATATAGTAAGAAGAAGAAAAGGTATTTTCGGACCTGAAAATCTATGTCCAAAAATACTCTTTAAAGAAATGAATTTTTGGCCCAGTAGCACTTGAAAACTGAAGAAATGATATGAAAGAAACTTTTATCCAACTCTATTATCTTCCATTTGAAAAATTATTTTTTTTAATTTGGAGTATGTTTTAGCGAGCTATGGCTGTGAGAAGTGGAGGTAAAATCTGGGAAGAAAATGAAAATGAGAGCATGGAGTTGCTATTTATATTCTCATGCAAAGTGGCTAATTCAACTTATAACCTCCTATCCAAGGTTTCCACATGACAATTCTTATCTCCCCCATACCAATATGCATTTAAAATCCAAGTTGCCAAAATATCAAATCATGTTTAAACATGTTCCATTGATGTGTCATTTGCCTTTTGTTTTAATTTTAAACTTAGGAGATTGTCACATCATCTTTTTTTCTTAAATAATAAATAAATATTTATTACAATTTATAAATCCTAATTTTTTTATAAATGTTCTTCATGCATTTACAACGTTTCGGATAACTTTTAGAAGATGTAAAGTCAAAAATTCGAACGATTTCTAGTCAAATTTTTTATTTTTCTTCGAACTAAATATTTTTGTTAACAAATTTTGAAAATCCTTTATCCATCACTAACCATTGTTTTAAAGTGTTTTACTTAGTGATAAGTCAATCAATCAATTAATTAAAAATATATTAAATATGTGTATTTTAAAGAGGTTAAATTACGGGTCGTTACAATATTTATTTCCATAAATGATCTTTATAATTTATAGTGATATGGGAAGTATTCTTTTCATACTTAACATCAAATTCCGTGGTAAAAAACTCATCTCTGTATGTAAGAATTAAGAATGTATGATGAGAAAAGGATAGATTTTTAACTTGTCCAACTTCATTGTTAATCGAGGGATAGTACAATTTTGAAATCGAGAAGTGATGGTAAATATATTTGGTTTAATTCCTATAAGGTTCATTTACCTACACTTAAAGGAAAGTGGTTTAGGTTTGTAGTAAACAATATTTTAAAAAGAAATTTTCTTTTGGCCCGTTTAAGTATGCTTTTGAAATATGAATTCTTTCATAATTGTGTTGTGAATATACTTATATCATTGAGATTAGTATATGGATACATTTTCTAAGTAATGAAAGTGTAGTATTTTGTTCATATACTTATATTGATTAGATAAGTATATGGATATTTTTCCAATCTTTGAAAGAGTATAAATGAATAATGAATGAGTAATGTGTATGTGTGTGTGTCTATATCTTTATAAAAGTATTTTGACACAAGTATTTATAAAGTGATTTTAATTAATGAAAGGATTAATTAAAGAGTTTTAGTGATTACTTATGTGCTTAATCATGCTTGGTTTTCTTATGAAATCAAATCTTTGATTTGATTATTTTATTTATTTGATAGTTAAATAACCTGCTATCAAATCTTGGCTAATTTTGAAATATCGATTTTGAGTTCGGAGAATGAGATCGGATAAGCATAAGTTATACAAAAACCACTTTCAACCGGGTCAAGCATTAGAATTAGAGACATCTTGGAGATAATGGAATCGAAGACAGGGTTCTTTGAAGTGCAAAGGCTACTTGCTACTATTTCCAAGGGTGATTCCAAAAAGAATGTAGTAGAAGTATTTCCTTTGTTTGATCATATCCTAAACAACTTGCATGGATTAATGCTGGCATTGCATTGTTGCTCGGAGGACACTACTAGCATTCCTAGTGGGGTTTTCTAAAAGGTATAACATAGCATTGAACCTCACACTCAGTAATGACTAAAACATGGGATATACAACAGGGCTATGTGGTTCGTTACCACTAGAGTATGATCATCCCTAATCTAGATCAATATTATTTTTCGATATATTCTTTTGGCCAAGTGCAATTGTATACTTAACTAAACGATAATCATATTCAATACTATACAAAAAAGGGTAGGCCCTCTGTGTTGGCAACGGTCCATATGAGGCCCTCAGTACATTTTTCTAGAAGTGTACTGTAGCAGGCGATACCCTAATTGCCTTATCATTAATGGAATCCATTCTTTAATGTATGCCTTTACGAACTTAGTTGTATACTAAATATGTTGTTGAATGTAATCAATGTAACCATTCCGACTATGTTAAAAATTTATTTTAAACCCTAGACATTATTATAATATCACTCGATTTCTTATAGAAATGGTTTGATTATCGTAAGGTAAAACCCGCCTGTGTTTACTTGCGTTGGGTTTTACAACACCTTTATTTTTAAAAGGCTTTTATAAATATATGAATCCATATGATTTGATTTTCTCATGCTGGTTTATTAGACTATTCTGGGCATTAGTTTCTTATAGTGCTCTGGTCAGCCCGAGCATATTTTTGGATTTAGTTATGGATGATTTGGAGCTTCGGGAGACAAGCTGGACGCCTCCAAGAACTATTTACGTATTTTATTTCCAGCAAATTTCTTGTTTTGTATTTATCAACAGCCGTAAGGATAGGGTGTTATGAATTTCCAGGCTGATGAAAGGCTAGTTTACTCTGATCGATATATGTATATAAGAACTTCCTTTTTGTAAAGATCGTGTGTATATTATATATCACTCATCAAAATGTGAGATTATGTTCTGTAATTTATTTTCTTTCACCCTAACAATCTATCTTTTTGGCACTCAAATGCTCGGCACATGAATACCATGGATGTATTAGTAACTTTTGAGGGTCGAAAAGGAAAGTCATTTCATTATCTCTTGTAGTAACTACTCTATTGAAGACACCGCAAGGCCTTATTATTAACATTAAGCAGATTTCAAACCCTCAAGTAATGATTCCTACTCGGTATAAAATTTGAATTGTTATTAAAGTTTTCAAAACAACCAAGCATTCATCAACCAATCAAACAAACATATATAAGAGAAATTGTAACCGTCCATAATTTTACCACTTTGAAAATAAGATATTAACTTATTTTAAATGTTAAAATATAGGATTTCCAAAATTAATGATTATGTTTTGTGATAAACCATGATGATAAACTTATTTTTAGAAATTGATTACAAAATCAAGAAGTTTGGATTTTCATCGAAAAGTGACAAAAGTCGGTTTTCGATAAAATTTAATATACATTCGAATAATTATTGTAATGGTGAATAACTTTTTTAATGGTTATATAATGATACGATAATAATATAAATTTGATTTATAATGGTTTAATAAACAAAAGTGCTTGTTTATGAAAATTGACAAATTTTGTCGCACGTTAATAAATCAAAGCCATATTTTTATAATTAGATCTTATTATTATTTAATATGATTTTATTACTTAAATAAACTTGTTTTAATTATTTTAATATGATAAAAAAACTTATTTTCAAGTTCTGTTTACATAAATAACAAAAATTATCAACGTGATCGTAAAACATTTTGCCAAAAACCAATGTTTTGTTCGACAAAAGTTGCTGCAACATTGGTGCATCTTTATTTTCATATATATACACACACATATTTAAATAGGGTAAGTGTTAGATAAGTCACAAAAAAAGATTACTTTTCCTAAATATGTTTATAAATTTTTGAAATTCATTAACAAAAAGCAAGCACTAAAAGACAAATATATCAAAATCAAATCTAAACAAAAATCTTATTCTATTTTACTTCATACTTAAGTGAATAAGACATAAAGTTATGAAGTGAAAGGTAATGTTAAATGTTGAAAAAATGTAGTTAACTTAAAGATGAAGTAATGGTAATTTGGTCATTTCACATAATAATGTTTTATTCCAAACTTTTCTATAAATACCTACCACTTCTTCCATAAATTCCTCATGCTTTCCATTCTTCTTCTTCCTTCTTTTCTAGGCTTCTCCTTCTTCTTCCTTATAGATTTAATGGCTTCCATGCCTCTTTAAAAAAAATTAAAAAAGAATAACAAAGTTATGGTAAAAAAAATTGATAAAAAAAGTATACCACTTAAGTCAAGATTAAGCTAATAAGTTATGCCAATCCACCCAAGGATGTGGGCACCTAGAAGCCATCTCCACTTCTTTTTATATCAACTTCTAGGATAGCGGAGCTATAACTGGATTTCAAGAAGTTTCAGGAAATAGTAGTGAAGTTATAGACAAATCCGTAGTAACAAAGTTAGATCAAAAAGCAAATTTTTATGAGAAAACTCTACCTCTTCTCTATTCTTATTTTCTACGATGTTATGACATGCTATTGTACTTTTTGTGTTGCTTGATATTATGTTTGGTTGGTTAATTAACTATTTTCAAATTTAGAAGCTAAATACTTAATGGGGTATGCGAAAACGACATGTGTTTCGTCTGTGAGATTCAAGGAGGCTTGGTCGAAGGATGGAACATGTCGAAGGGAAATCCCAGATGCTCCAAAATAAATATCAAACTGTTTTAATCCAAGATAAAATGAGAATTGTTATAAATATTTGATTGAATGAAATGTTGATTATCATTTATTGTTATGTTTATTTCATTGATTGATTGTTTGAATTTGGCTCGGCCAGTTTATAAGCACCTATTTATTTATTGCTTGTTGACTTTGCTTGAACAGTTTATGAGCAATTAATTATCTGTATGCATGGGCTGGGTAGAAAAAAATTGTAGGCTAATACCTTATGATTTATTTCACGATTTTACTATAAAGTGTTCAGCAGTAATATTTGGTTTCCTTCAATTTATTGGATTGTTATGAAAATTGGTTTTCAATTGGAAACGTTATAAGATGTTTTCCTTTAAAAGAGGGAAAAAAAGATATTTGAGAATAAATATTTTAAAGTAGTTTTATATAAAGAATGATTTTGTAAAAGTGTTTAATAAAACAAAAAGAATTTCGAGGAATAAACTTGATGGTTTAAAGATGATTTTGAAAGGATTCAGAAATAGAAATTATTATAGAATAGAAGTATTTGTAATTATTAGTTAAAAGTGATTTTTCCACTATGGGATATAAATTTATTTGTTATGTTACCAAAGATTGGGGTAACCTATAATCTATGAAAACACATGGGCAAGGGAGGTACAGATGTTCTGTAGCCTCGGTGTGGTCGGCTCTTGGAATATAGGGATGCACCAACCTATTATTAATTCAAAAGTCTAGACCCAAGGGCGGGGTTATGGCTAGAAACCTCCCAAGATTTTGTAGCATATAGTTTTGTATGCTTGTATATTAGTATCATTTCAAAGGATGATTTGTTTTCTGATCTCGAAGTAAAGGACTGATTTGAATATAAAGGATATATATTTCAAATGTTTTGAAATAAGAATTCTAGAATAAAGTCCAAAGAGATAATTTTCATAAAGGTAATTAGATCTGAGAATCTAAATTTGAAGATTAAGCCGAAGTGGGTAGTTTTGGGAATTGCATATCGTTTGTTACATCGTAGGCTCTATGAGTCCTATTTGTGGTAGGAGAACTGCATTGGCTTGATCCTTTTATCCAATTAGGTACCTAATTAGATAGGAGTATGTATGTAACGTCCCGAAAATTTTCGACTTTCGAAAATTCAACATCGATACTCACTTTATCGACTGCCGAGAAATCGAAGGCCGGAAACCCGAAATGTTATGGTTTAAGAAAAGGAAAGAGGTAGAAGAAGAGAGAAAAGATAGAAAATAGAACTGAAAGAAATAACAGAACAACATCAGAATCTCACAAATTCGCAGCGGAAAAACATATAATAATAAATGAATAATCTTTAAACAAAGAACTATATCAGTTATTACATTACATCACATTTCATTACATCATATCATCAGAGTGTACAACAACAACAACAAACAGCGGAAAAAAAATACTATATACTAGTAATACGCCATGCCATCCAGCTTGCCTCCAGCAACTCCTGAATATCCAGAATATCCTGATAAACCTAACTCTTGACTGCCCGTGTGGAAATTGGTGGGCACCCAGAGTTTAGGAAGGAAAACAATAAACTCTGAGTCAGTCATGTGACTGGTGTGAGAACTCAAAACAGTTTATTTATCTTTAAAAATAAAAATAGAGGAATATTTTTTTAAAATCAATTCGCAATGCTTTTAAGAATGAGACTACCATAAGGCTCCCGCACACACACACAATGCAAACGCAGAATCGGAGGAGATTTCTCCTTATGATAGTCAAAGATGCTTGATACGCATTAAAAAGAACATTTGATATTATTGCTAGTGCATAGTGTATGAAAAAAATCATTTCGAAAGTAAAGATATAATCTTAGCCAGCATAGACATTTCGAACTATGCCTACTATAGCTACCATGTTCAATAGCGGGTTACCGCCATATTCCATGGCAGGTTATACAACTAAAACCGTACAAGGCTCTTATTTGAAGAATGGATTTTCCAACAAATGGTCAGGCCAAGGAACTTCCCATTGCCACATGGAAACGCCTCTGGAAGGACGCCCCGAGAACCAAACCGTTCTCCGCTAAACAAAGCCGGGAACCCCTTTTCCCAAGGGATATTACAAACCCTCAGATATGCCACCCCCGGTCCTTTGGGACCTTTAAACGAGAGCTCTCTAACCAACATCACACCATAATAATAAGTGTTTCAACATGAGTAAGTATCTGGGCTCCATACCATGATACTACCCTTTTCCAGAAGGAATGGTCATACCCTAGGGAAGCGATCCCTGAAAACCTTGCCGCACAATTCCTGTTTCGACCATTACCGGTTTGTGAGGCTCGACGAAGTCACGTCCACAAAAACATACTTTATACAAAAGCCATGCTTTGGGTCAACAAATGATCATAGAAATGATCACCAAGATAGACGATCAAATAAATGATCCTATCACAAATAATCAACACAATGATCATTTAACAGCAACACTCAGCATGTCACATTACCAAATTGGGAATATATCGCTGATAACCTTCAACTACATAACCTCTGAGCTCGTACGTCTTAGAGAAGGGTGTTAAGCTAAAAGAATAAATTCTCCACCACCAACAGAAATATATTTGAAAGAAATTGGCTTTATATCTCAACTTGTAATGTCAGACATACAATCCATACAAGTCTGTTTCGGGCTCGAACAGAACCGAAGGCACTTACAAAGAAGTCCTTGCAATCCGGATAATCTCTAATCACGTCCGGACTTCCCATCACATATGGAGTCTCTATACCGTAGCTACTCGGTGCAAAGACAATCGACGAGTTGTCCTTTCGCTTTCAAAAAGATCCGGTCTTCAACACCGATCTTCAAATGCAATTCATAACGACGTGTCACATATTCGGAATGGGTTATACGACCCCATGGTCCTTTCCCGGTTAACCCGAATAGTGAGCGCTTTATTCAAAAATAAGTGTGGCATTCAAATTCAAACAAATCACATCAAATACCCATTCAAAGGGAAATATTGATAGTCGATTATTGAACTATCAATGGATATGCACACATCACCAGATTCCAAATAATTTTCCAAATTATTTATTTTTCAAAATATCTTTACAAGATTTTTTTTTCAATACTTCAAAAATAAATCAATATTTATTTTTAAACAAATTCCACTTCCTTTTTTAAATTCAATAGTGAATTTACATTCCAAAATATTCATGAATATACGACTTCAATTCGATTTCTAATATTCATTTTCAATTTATCTTCAAAAAGATAAATTCTCTAAATATTCACTTTATATTGGAAAACATTTCCATACTTATTTAATAAGTAATTCACAAATCTTTTTATTCAACTCTTGGAAAATATTCAATATACTTAAATCGAAATTAAGCATATATTTCATTCTTTAAGGAAATCATTCTCTTAAACATATTTATTTGGGCCAAAACGAATGTTACGTAAAACATCGTTACGACAACCCAAAATCACTAGTATAGGGATTCGAAATTAAAATAGATATATAAATCCCAATACTATACAAAACATTTCCTTTCGGAAATCATTTACTATAACAACAGTGTTATAGTCCACCATTTCCTTCTATTTCTCTAAAATATCTATTTCAACAATAAATGTTGAAATCTATGGTTTCGAATCTTAACACATTTTAAAACATCGTTAGATCGTTTTAATTTTGTTTAAAATATCACACCCTAAACATTTTCTTTAACATATTATTCACTATTCAAAAACGTGAATATACTACGTTAACCAATTTCATCATTTCTATACATTTCATTTTAAAGGATTATTCACTGTCTAAAACGTGAATATAGCTCCATAAATAAGTTACAAAAATTAACTTATCAAAATAAGTCGTTTGCGAATTTATAAAACAACGTTTATAAATTCCATTTCTATTTACTTTATAACTACTTCCTTTATAAATCTCCTTTATTAACCTATTCCAAATTATAACTCAATTATATACTAAAATTCATATTATAAGTTAAACACTTATAATTTATTTGTTTGCAAAATCGTTCCTTTGAACTTCATAATTATAAATCTTATAACTTATAAAATTCAATTATTTATCCAAAACCATTCTTTTAACAACTTTATAAATTTTATAAACCTACTGCTTATAAAATTCTATTTCTAACTTTACCGTTTATAATTCTATAAATTTCATTCATTTATGAAATTCATTTTCACTTCATTCAAACACTTATAAAAACTCGTTTTATAATTCAAATGTTTTAATTTATAAATATCAATTTATAAATCCTTTATAAAACCAATTTATACTATTATTTTAAAACATCTTTAATCTCCTTTATAATTTCACCATTCTCTTGATTTATAAAATAATCAAATTTTATAAATCCTATTTTTAAACTTTTTATAATAAATTCAAAAATCCAATTTAATTATTTTATAAAAACATTAACCCATATTTCTCAAAAATCAATCTTTAACCGTATTTCTCAAAAATCATAATTTTTATAACATTAAAAATTATACGTTTATTTATTTAAAATGGATAAATTCCCAAAAAATATTTTATAAACGTATACTTTCAAAAATCACTTTGAAATCCTTTTTAAAATTCCAAAATTTGGTCCAATGATGCTACACACCAAATAGTCAATCACGACAACAACGATATCATATATCGATATGATAATCCATCAAATATCAAAATATCTAAAATCAAATAAATACGGTTGAGGAATCCAGTTGGATCCCTCCAACCTGTTTTTCCTGCATCCACAAACATTAGCACAATACCAATTCCGCTCCAGTACGGAATTATCGCGGTATATGGGATTTAAAATATTATCCGCTTAATAACGGCGCAATAGGGTCTCATCCACTAAAAAATGCGGGAAATCAACAACTCCAATATATACATATGCCAATATATATATATTGCTATTATATATAATACCAATTTCACTATTTATGAAATATTCGCGGTATATGTTTTTACTAAATAACATCCGCTTACTAACGGCGCATAATGTCTATTTTAACAATCAATAGATAACAATCATCATTCAAACATGCATCCAAGTATTTTAAATCTAACTATTTAAAATAATATCGAAACCGATTCGATTGAGTGAGAAGTTCTCACCTTGATTTCAATTTCGTTTTAGCGATTTATTTCGAATAAAATTAAACGGACGTTTAATTTTACCCGAAATTCTCACTAACTCCAAACGACTCCAATCCAATTCCATAGCGTAGTGCTCGTCCATACGATTCCAACGCAACTGGTTTCGCGCGTTTTCGACCTCGTATGAAAAAGATACGCATTTTTAAAGTTTATACAATTTATATATATCAATTTCAATATAAATTTTATTTTAAAACCCTACACCCTCAATCTGGCCGTTGATTTCTGAAGGAAAGATCGTGGCCACTCTTTTCATCATCTCCCCCAAACACCCAGGTAACATACGAACGCAACCAAACCCATCGGCCGCCCCCTAGCCCTAATTCACGCGACCTCCATGCTACCCTCTAGTACGATCAAGCACCACCGAGACGCGCGCCATCACCAGAGCCACCCACGCCCAAAGCCGCCTGGAGCTCGGCTCCTCCTCCTCCTCGAAATTCACGCACGAACGTGGCACGTTCAAGTGAGATTTGCCGATGATCTACGCCATGATATCCAATCACCACCGTTGGATCTGAAGAGCTCAGGGAGCTCTTCAATTCTTGTTTTGAAAGTTTTTAACGAAAGCATATGGATTGATCAAAAATTTGAGATGAAATGTTGATGTTTTCGGCCATTGGTTGCTTGCTGACGGCTGATGAAGTTAGGGTTTTAGTTTATTTTTTTATTTTTTTCTTGAGAATAAATGGCTATTTATAGAATTTTGAACGAACACTATTCATCCGGTTTTTCAGAACTCCGATTTACGCGCGGTGACTGGCGTTTCTGGGGTTTACCCCGCTTTCCAGACACAATGGAACAGGTTTCGGAAGCTAATTCAGATATCTGTGCGAGTTATGGCAACAAACGATCGATTTAAATTAAACCGATTTAAACGATTTTCTAGGCGTTTTAATTTGTACCGGACAAACGGTAAATCCAATCGACACGAAATTTGAAACCTTACAATAATATCACATTACGGATCCGATGAAACTGGTTTTGTCGAAATCCGAGACTGTTTTAAAAATTGACTATTTTCACTAGTCGATTAAATATTAAAATATTCAATTTTCACAAATTAACTCTTAATTCGATTTTAAAAGTTCTAAAATATCGTTCTAACTTCAATATGATAAAATAAAATTTTACAAATCATTTTCAATCATATTTAACTCAATTTTCAATTATTTCCATAATTTAACATATTAAATTATCGATTTAATTATCCAATTAAATCCAATTATTCAAATAAAAATTTATTCGACTTATAAATTCACTTATTAATATTTAAAATTATTTAAATATTCAAATTTAAATTAATTAAAATTCTGGGTCGTTACAATCTTCCCCCCTTAAAAGAATTTCGTCCTCGAAATTATCAAGTAAGAAAAGTTACAGAATTTATTAACTTTCCCAAAATCCATAATTAAATTTCTTACAATCTTTACTAAGTTTTCAAATCACACTTAGTTATCTTTTCAAAAAAACAACTACTATTGTTTAACTTTCAATTCCAAAATCAAAGTTATAGTTTTCAAAATTTTCCAATTTTTCTCAAATTTTTCTAACGCCTTAAATTTTCGAAAAAATTCGCCATAGTCTCGTTTGCGCGGCTCGATCCGAAAAAAAAATGACAGTATATATATCACAAATATACATCTCATCAAGTAATGAGGCATCCCGCAGGAAAAAAAGTATAAAAGTACGATATTTAATCCGAGATATGTACCTTATATTTTATTAGCGAGCATATACGGCTAATATAGCGCGAAAGCGAGCTCCAAATGCGAAGCAAACGCGATCCGCACCTACTAAACACTCAACAAACAACATGAGAACATGCATATATGAAAATAGTGTCGATATACAACATATAGAAACATAATAACTATATATGTCAACATAGCAAATGAAACAAAAGCAATAAATGCAAACATCAACCAACTAGCATTCATAACCAATGTATATTCATTCATATTCTCATTAATATTCAATGAAATAGGTTTTCAATTTAATCACCTTTGATTCATTAACATTGGATTTACTAGCATTCAATTTCAATTAGTTTATATTCACTAATTCATATTCAAGTTGGTTCACTTTCAATTCAAATTCAATTCTATTTAAGATTCACTTAACTTCCAATTGAATTCCAATTACATTAACTTCCAATTTTCATTAATACTTAATGAATTATATACAATCAACTAACAATCAAATAACAACCAATGTTTATTAATTGCAACCAAATTCCTTTGCTTATATTCATTTCATTCAATTATTCAACTTTCAATAGCATTACACAACATTACATTTTAATGAATTACACTTACATCCATTATTTCATATCAACTTAATTTACATAACTTAAGTTCATATTTATCACTTAACTTTAATAATTTACTTTGATACCAATATCAACTTATATTCACTTTAATAATTCTGAAAATTATTTCTTTATATATAAAATATAGTCAAGGTAAAATTATTTCATATACCCAATTTAAAACAATACTGTGTCGAATTGTTCTATTCAAGTGTTTAGAAACCCCTTCGGCATAGTTTTGCAGACCGCGCTGACGAAAGTTCATATGCCACTCAATAAACCAATCATCACAATATAAAACAATTTTATATTCATTAACAAATACGCTCTCATAGCTATTATTACTCTCAAACTCATTCTAGTGTACTACTGACTCTGTCTCTAATGAGTAATACCCAACAGAACCATGGTTGTCGCTTAACCATATGCTCTGATACCAAATGTAACGTCCCGAAAATTTTCGACGGCAGCGGTCACAACTGGTAGGCTTTTCAACCATCCCAGCCCCACCGTGGCTTACACTGATATCCCAAACTTGCTTTTACGGCCACCCTTTCGAATGTCACGGCTTCGCCTAACCAACCCCGTAAAGAGGACGTGTGGGGGTAAGAGTCTTCCGTTCGCCACCAAACCGCGAAGCGAGAACCCCCCATCACATATCACCTAGCATAAGCAAGACTGGTGTGGGAACTCAAAACAGTTTATTTATCTTTAAAAATAAAAATAGAGGAATATTTTTTTAAAATCAATTCGCAATGCTTTTAAGAATGAGATTACCATAAGGCCTCCCGCGCACACACACAATGCAAACGCAGAATCGGAGGAGATTTCTCCTTATGATAGTCAAAGATGCTTGATACGCATTAAAAAGAACATTTGATATTATTGCTAGTGCATAGTGTATGAAAAAAATCATTTCGAAAGTAAAGATATAATCTTAGCCAGCATAGACATTTCGAACTATGCCTACTATAGCTACCATGTTCAATAGCGGGTTACCGCCATATTCCATGGCAGGTTATACAACTAAAACCGTACAAGGCTCGTATTTGAAGAATGGATTTTCCAACAAATGGTCAGGCCAAGGAACTTCCCATTGCCACATGGAAACGCCTCTGGAAGGACACCCCGAGAACCAAACCGTTCTCCGCTAAACAAAGTCGGGAACCTCTTTTCCCGAGGGATATTACAAACCCTCAGATATGCCACCCCCGGTCCTTTGGGACCTTTAAACGAGAGCTCTCTAACCAACATCACACCATAATAATAAGTGTTTCAACATGAGTAAGTATCTGGGCTCCATACCATGATACTACCCTTTTCAAGAAGGAATGGTCATACCCTAGGGAAGCGATTCCTGAAAACCTTGCCGCACAATTCCTGTTTCGACCATTACCGGTTTGTGAGGCTCGACGAAGTCACGTCCACAAAAACATACTTTATACAAAAGCCATGCTTTGGGTCAACAAATGATCATAGAAATGATCACCAAGATAGACGATCAAATAAATGATCCTATCATAAATAATCAACACAATGATCATTTAACAGCAACACTCAGCATGTCACATTACCAAATTGGGAATATATCGCTGATAACCTTCAACTACATAACCTCTGAGCTCGTACGTCTTAGAGAAGGGTGTTAAGCTAAAAGAATAAATTCTCCACCACCAACAGAAATATATTTGAAAGAAATCGGCTTTATATCTCAACTTGTAATGTCAGACATACAATCCATACAAGTCTGTTTCGGGCTCGAACAGAACCGAAGGCACTTACAAAGAAGTCCTTGCAATCCGGATAATCTCTAATCACGTCCGGACTTCCCATCACATATGGAGTCTCTATACCGTAGCTACTCGGTGCAAAGACAATCGACGAGTTGTCCTTTCGCTTTCAAAAAGATCTGGTCTTCAACACCGATCTTCAAATGCAATTCATAACGACGTGTCACATATTCGGAATGGGTTATACGACCCCATGGTCCTTTCCCGGTTAACCTGAATAGTGAGCGCTTTATTCAAAAATAAGTGTGGCATTCAAATTCAAACAAATCACATCAAATACCCATTCAAAGGGAAATATTGATAGTCGATTATTGAACTATCAATGGATATGCACACATCACCAGATTCCAAATAATTTTCCAAATTATTTATTTTTCAAAATATCTTTACAAGATATTTTTTTTTCAATACTTCAAAAATAAATCAATATTTATTTTTAAACAAATTCCACTTCCTTTTTTAAATTCAATAGTGAATTTACATTCCAAAATATTCATGAATATACGACTTCAATTCGATTTCTAATATTCATTTTCAATTTATCTTCAAAAAGATAAATTCTCTAAATATTCACTTTATATTGGAAAACATTTCCATACTTATTTAATAAGTAATTCACAAATGTTTTTATTCAACTCTTGGAAAATATTCAATATACTTAAATCGAAATTAAGCATATATTTCATTCTTTAAGGAAATCATTCTCTTAAACATATTTATTTGGGCCAAAACGAATGTTACGTAAAACATCATTACGACAACCCAAAATCACTAGTATAGGGATTCGAAATTAAAATAGATATATAAATCCCAATACTATACAAAACATTTCCTTTCGGAAATCATTTACTATAACAACAGTGTTATAGTCCACCATTTCCTTCTATTTCTCTAAAATATCTATTTCAACAATAAATGTTGAAATCTATGGTTTCGAATCTTAACACATTTTAAAACATCGTTAGATCGTTTTAATTTTGTTTAAAATATCACACCCTAAACATTTTCTTTAACATATTATTCACTATTCAAAAACGTGAATATACTACGTTAACCAATTTCATCATTTCTATACATTTCATTTTAAAGGATTATTCACTGTCTAAAACGTGAATATAGCTCCATAAATAAGTTACAAAAATTAACTTATCAAAATAAGTCGTTTGCGAATTTATAAAACAATGTTTATAAATTCCATTTCTATTTACTTTATAACTACTTCCTTTATAAATCTCCTTTATTAACCTATTCCAAATTATAACTCAATTATATACTAAAATTCATATTATAAGTTAAACACTTATAATTTATTTGTTTGCAAAATCGTTCCTTTGAACTTCATAATTATAAATCTTATAACTTATAAGATTCAATTATTTATCCAAAACCATTCTTTTAACAACTTTATAAATTTTATAAACCTACTGCTTATAAAATTCTATTTCTAACTTTATCGTTTATAATTCTATAAATTTCATTCATTTATGAAATTCATTTTCACTTCATTCAAACACTTATAAAAACTCGTTTTATAATTCAAATGTTTTAATTTATAAATATCAATTTATAAATCCTTTATAAAATCAATTTATACTATTATTTTAAAACATCTTTAATCTCCTTTATAATTTCACCATTCTCTTGATTTATAAAATAATCAAATTTTATAAATCCTATTTTTAAACTTTTTATAATAAATTCAAAAATCCAATTTAATTATTTTATAAAAACATTAACCCATATTTCTCAAAAATCAATCTTTAACCGTATTTCTCAAAAATCATAATTTTTATAACATTAAAAATTATACGTTTATTTATTTAAAATGGATAAATTCCCAAAAATATTTTATAAACGTATACTTTCAAAAATCACTTTGAAATCCTTTTTAAAATTCCAAAATTTGGTCCAATGATGCTACACACCAAATAGTCAATCACGACAACAACGATATCATATATCGATATGATAATCCATCAAATATCAAAATATCTAAAATCAAATAAATACGGTTGAGGAATCCAGTTGGATCCCTCCAACCTGTTTTTCCTGCATCCACAAACATTAGCACAATACCAATTCCGCTCTAGTACGGAATTATCGCGGTATATGGGATTTAAAATATTATCCGCTTAATAACGGCGCAATAGGGTCTCATCCGCTAAAAAATGCGGGAAATCAACAACTCCAATATATACATATGCCAATATATATATATTGCTATTATATATAATACCAATTTCACTGTTTATGAAATATTCGCGGTATATGTTTTTACTAAATAACATCTGCTTACTAACGGCGCATAATGTCTATTTTAACAATCAATAGATAACAATCATCATTCAAACATGCATCCAAGTATTTTAAATCTAACTATTTAAAATAATATCGAAACCGATTCGATTGAGTGAGAAGTTCTCACCTTGATTTCAATTTCGTTTTAGCGATTTATTTCGAATAAAATTAAACGGACGTTTAATTTTACCCGAAATTCTCACTAACTCCAAACGACTCCAATCCAATTCCATAGCGTAGTGCTCGTCCATACGATTCCAACGCAACTGGTTTCGCGCGTTTTCGACCTCGTATGAAAAAGATACGCATTTTTAAAGTTTATACAATTTATATATATCAATTTCAATATAAATTTTATTTTAAAACCCTACACCCTCAATCTGGCCGTTGATTTCTGAAGGAAAGATCGTGGCCACTCTTTTCATCATCTCCCCCAAACACCTAGGTAACATACGAACGCAACCAAACCCATCGGCCGCCCCCTAGCCCTAATTCACGCGACCTCCATGCTACCCTCTAGTACGATCAAGCACCACCGAGACGCGCGCCATCACCAGAGCCACCCACGCCCAAAGCCGCCTGGAGCTCGGCTCCTCCTCCTCCTCGAAATTCACACACGAACGTGGCACGTTGAAGTGAGATTTGCCGATGATCTACGCCATGATATCCAATCACCACCGTTGGATCTGAAGAGCTCAGGGAGCTCTACAATTCTTGTTTTGAAAGTTTTTAACGAAAGCTTATGGATTGATCAAAAATTTGAGATGAAATGTTTATGCTTTCGGCCATTGGTTGCTTGCTGACGGCTGATGAAGTTAGGGTTTTAGTTTATTTTTTTATTTTTTTCTTGAGAATAAATGGCTATTTATAGAATTTTGAACGAACACTATTCATCCGGTTTTTCAGAACTCCGATTTACGCGCGATGACTGGCGTTTCTGGGGTTTACCCCGCGTTCCAGACACAATGGAACAGGTTTCGGAAGCTAATTCAGACATCTGTGCGAGTTATGGCAACAAAAGATCGATTTAAATTAAACCGATTTAAACGATTTTCTAGGCGTTTTAATTTGTACCGGACAAACGGTAAATCCAATCGACACGAAATTTGAAACCTTACAATAATATCACATTACGGATCCGATGAAACTGGTTTTGTCGAAATCCGAGACTGTTTTAAAAATTGACTATTTTCACTAGTCGATTAAATATTAAAATATTCAATTTTCACAAATTAACTCTTAATTCGATTTTAAAAGTTCTAAAATATCGTTCTAACTTCAATATGATAAAATAAAATTTTACAAATCATTTTCAATCATATTTAACTCAATTTTCAATTATTTCCATAATTTAACATATTAAATTATCGATTTAATTATCCAATTAAATCCAATTATTCAAATAAAAATTTATTCGACTTATAAATTCACTTATTAATATTTAAAATTATTTAAATATTCAAATTTAAATTAATTAAAATTCTGGGTCGTTACAATCTTCCCCCCTTAAAAGAATTTCGTCCTCGAAATTATCAAGTAAGAAAAGTTACAGAATTTATTAACTTTCCCAAAATCCATAATTAAATTTCTTACAATCTTTACTAAGTTTTCAAATCACACTTAGTTATCTTTTCAAAAAACAACTACTATTGTTTAACTTTCAATTCCAAAATCAAAGTTATAGTTTTCAAAATTTTCCAATTTTTCTCAAATTTTTCTAACGCCTTAAATTTTCGAAAAAATTCGTCATAGTCTCGTTTGCGCGGCTCGATCCGAAAAAAAAATGACAATATATATATCACAAATATACATCTCATCAAGTAATGAGGCATCCCGCAGGAAAAAAAAGTATAAAAGTACGATATTTAATCCGAGATATGTACCTTATATTTTATTAGCGAGCATATACGGCTAATATAGCGCGAAAGCGAGCTCCAAATGCGAAGCAAACGCGATCCGCACCTACTAAACACTCAACAAACAACATGAGAACATGCATATATGAAAATAGTGTCGATATACAACATATAGAAACATAATAACTATATATGTCAACATAGAAAATGAAACAAAAGCAATAAATGCAAACATCAACCAACTAGCATTCATAACCAATGTATATTCATTCATATTCTCATTAATATTCAATGAAATAGGTTTTCAATTTAATCACCTTTGATTCATTAACATTGGATTTACTAGCATTCAATTTCAATTAGTTTATATTCACTAATTCATATTCAAGTTGGTTCACTTCCAATTCAAATTCAATTCTATTTAAGATTCACTTAACTTCCAATTGAATTCCAATTACATTAACTTCCAATTTTCATTAATACTTAATGAATTATATACAATCAACTAACAATCAAATAACAACCAATGTTTATTAATTGCAACCAAATTCCTTTGCTTATATTCATTTCATTCAATTATTCAACTTTCAATAACATTACACAACATTACATTTTAATGAATTACACTTACATCCATTATTTCATATCAACTTAATTTACATAACTTAAGTTCATATTTATCACTTAACTTTAATAATTTACTTTGATACCAATATCAACTTATATTCACTTTAATAATTCTGAAAATTATTTCTTTATATATAAAATATAGTCAAGGTAAAATTATTTCATATACCCAATTTAAAACAATACTGTGTCGAATTGTTCTATTCAAGTGTTTAGAAACCCCTTCGGCATAGTTTTGCAGACCGCGCTGACGAAAGTTCATATGCCACTCAATAAACCAATCATCACAATATAAAACAATTTTATATTCACTAACAAATACGCTCTCATAGCTATTATTACTCTCAAACTCATTCTAGAGTACTACTGACTCTGTCTCTAATGAGTAATACCCAACAGAACCATGGTTGTCGCTTAACCATATGCTCTGATACCAAATGTAACGTCCCGAAAATTTTCGACGGCAACGGTCACAACTGGTAGGCTTTTCAACCATCCCAGCCCACCGTGGCTTACACTGATATCCCAAACTTGCTTTTACGGCCACCCTTTCGAATGTCACGGCTTCGCCTAACCAACCCCGTAAAGAGGACGTGTGGGGGTAAGAGTCTTCCGTTCGCCACCAAACCGCGAAGCGAGAACCCCCCATCACATATCACCTAGCATAAGCAAAACTGGTGTGGGAACTCAAAACAGTTTATTTATCTTTAAAAATAAAAATAGAGGAATATTTTTTTTAAAATCAATTCGCAATGCTTTTAAGAATGAGATTACCATAAGGCCTCCCGCACACACACACAATGCAAACGCAGAATCGGAGGAGATTTCTCCTTATGATAGTCAAAGATGCTTGATACGCATTAAAAAGAACATTTGATATTATTGCTAGTGCATAGTGTATGAAAAAAATCATTTCGAAAGTAAAGATATAATCTTAGCCAGCATAGACATTTCGAACTATGCCTACTATAGCTACCATGTTCAATAGCGGGTTACCGCCATATTCCATGGCAGGTTATACAACTAAAACCGTACAAGGCTCGTATTTGAAGAATGGATTTTCCAACAAATGGTCAGGCCAAGGAACTTCCCATTGCCACATGGAAACGCCTCTGGAAGGACGCCCCGAGAACCAAACCGTTCTCCGCTAAACAAAGCCGGGAACCCCTTTTCCCAAGGAATATTACAAACCCTCAGATATGCCACCCCCAGTCCTTTGGGACCTTTAAACGAGAGCTCTCTAACCAACATCACACCATAATAATAAGTGTTTCAACATGAGTAAGTATCTGGGCTCCATACCATGATACTACCCTTTTCCAGAAAGAATGGTCATACCCTAGGGAAGCGATCCCTGAAAACCTTGCCATACAATTCCTGTTTCGACCATTACCAGTTTGTGAGGCTCGACGAAGTCACGTCCACAAAAACATACTTTATACAAAAGCCATGCTTTGGGTCAACAAATGATCATAGAAATGATCACCAAGATAGACGATCAAATAAATGATCCTATCACAAATAATCAACACAATGATCATTTAACAGCAACACTCAGCATGTCACATTACCAAATTGGGAATATATCGCTGATAACCTTCAACTACATAACCTCTGAGCTCGTACGTCTTAGAGAAGGGTGTTAAGCTAAAAGAATAAATTCTCCACCACCAACAGAAATATATTTGAAAGAAATCGGCTTTATATCTCAACTTGTAATGTCAGACATACAATCCATACAAGTCTGTTTCGGGCTCGAACAGAACCGAAGGCACTTACAAAGAAGTCCTTGCAATCCGGATAATCTCTAATCACGTCCGGACTTCCCATCACATATGGAGTCTCTATACCGTAGCTACTCGGTGCAAAGACAATCGATGAGTTGTCCTTTCGCTTTCAAAAAGATCCGGTCTTCAACACCGATCTTCAAATGCAATTCATAACGACGTGTCACATATTCGGAATGGGTTATACGACCTCATGGTCCTTTCCCGGTTAACCCGAATAGTGAGCGCTTTATTCAAAAATAAGTGTGGCATTCAAATTCAAACAAATCACATCAAATACCCATTCAAAGGGAAATATTGATAGTCGATTATTGAACTATCAATGGATATGCACACATCACCAGATTCCAAATAATTTTCCAAATTATTTATTTTTCAAAATATCTTTACAAGATATTTTTTTTTCAATACTTCAAAAATAAATCAATATTTATTTTTAAACAAATTCCACTTCCTTTTTTAAATTCAATAGTGAATTTACATTCCAAAATATTCATGAATATACGACTTCAATTCGATTTCTAATATTCATTTTCAATTTATCTTCAAAAAGATAAATTCTCTAAATATTCACTTTATATTGGAAAACATTTCCATACTTATTTAATAAGTAATTCACAAATCTTTTTATTCAACTCTTGGAAAATATTCAATATACTTAAATCGAAATTAAGCATATATTTCATTCTTTAAGGAAATCATTCTCTTAAACATATTTATTTGGGCCAAAACGAATGTTACGTAAAACATCGTTACGACAACCCAAAATCACTAGTATAGGGATTCGAAATTAAAATAGATATATAAATCCCAATACTATACAAAACATTTCCTTTCGGAAATCATTTACTATAACAACAGTGTTATAGTCCACCATTTCCTTCTATTTCTCTAAAATATCTATTTCAACAATAAATGTTGAAATCTATGGTTTCGAATCTTAACACATTTTAAAACATCGTTAGATCGTTTTAATTTTGTTTAAAATATCACACCCTAAACATTTTCTTTAACATATTATTCACTATTCAAAAACGTGAATATACTACGTTAACCAATTTCATCATTTCTATACATTTCATTTTAAAGGATTATTCACTGTCTAAAACGTGAATATAGCTCCATAAATAAGTTACAAAAATTAACTTATCAAAGTAAGTCGTTTGCGAATTTATAAAACAACGTTTATAAATTCCATTTCTATTTACTTTATAACTACTTCCTTTATAAATCTCCTTTATTAACCTATTCCAAATTATAACTCAATTATATACTAAAATTCATATTATAAGTTAAACACTTATAATTTATTTGTTTGCAAAATCGTTCCTTTGAACTTCATAATTATAAATCTTATAACTTATAAGATTCAATTATTTATCCAAAACCATTCTTTTAACAACTTTATAAATTTTATAAACCTACTGCTTATAAAATTCTATTTCTAACTTTATCGTTTATAATTCTATAAATTTCATTCATTTATGAAATTCATTTTCACTTCATTCAAACACTTATAAAAAATCGTTTTATAATTCAAATGTTTTAATTTATAAATATCAATTTATAAATCCTTTATAAAATCAATTTATACTATTATTTTAAAACATCTTTAATCTCCTTTATAATTTCACCATTCTCTTGATTTATAAAATAATCAAATTTTATAAATCCTATTTTTAAACTTTTTATAATAAATTCAAAAATCCAATTTAATTATTTTATAAAAACATTAACCCATATTTCTCAAAAATCAATCTTTAACCGTATTTCTCAAAAATCATAATTTTTATAACATTAAAAATTATACGTTTATTTATTTAAAATGGATAAATTCCCAAAAATATTTTATAAACGTATACTTTCAAAAATCACTTTGAAATCCTTTTTAAAATTCCAAAATTTGGTCCAATAATGCTACACACCAAATAGTCAATCACGACAACAACGATATCATATATCGATATGATAATCCATCAAATATCAAAATATCTGAAATCAAATAAATACAGTTGAGGAATCCAGTTGGATCCCTCCAACCTGTTTTTCCTGCATCCACAAACATTAGCACAATACCAATTCCGCTCCAGTACGGAATTATCGCGGTATATGGGATTTAAAATATTATCCGCTTAATATCATCCGCTAAAAAATGCGGGAAATCAACAACTCCAATATATACATATGCCAATATATATATATATATATATATATATATATATATATATATATATTGCTATTATATATAATACCAATTTCACTGTTTATGAAATATTCGCGGTATATGTTTTTACTAAATAACATCCGCTTACTAACGGCGCATAATGTCTATTTTAACAATCAATAGATAACAATCATCATTCAAACATGCATCCAAGTATTTTAAATCTAACTATTTAAAATAATATCGAAACCGGTTCGATTGAGTGAGTAGTTCTCACCTTGATTTCAATTTCGTTTTAGCGATTTATTTCGAATAAAATTAAACGAACGTTTAATTTTACCTGAAATTCTCACTAACTCCAAACAACTCCAATCCAATTCCGTAGCGTAGTGCTCGTCCATACGATTCCAACGCAACTGGTTTCGCGCGTTTTCGACCTCGTACGAAAAAGATACGCATTTTTAAAGTTTATACAATTTATATATATATCAATTTCAATATAAATTTTATTTTAAAACCCTACACCCTCAATCTGGCCGTTGATTTCTGAAGGAAAGATCGTGGCCACTCTTTTCATCATCTCCCCCAAACACCCAGGTAACATACGAACGCAACCAAACCCATCGGCCGCCCCCTAGCCCTAATTCACGCGACCTCCACGCTACCCTCTAGTACGATCAAGCACTACCGAGACGCGCGCCATCACCAGAGCCACCCACGCCCAAAGCCGCCTGGAGCTCGGCTCCTCCTCCTCCTCGAAATTCGTGCACGAACGTGGCACGTTCAAGTGAGATTTGCCGATGATCTACGCCATGATATCCAATCACCACCGTTGGATCTGAAGAGCTCAGGGAGCTCTACAATTCTTGTTTTGAAAGTTTTTAACGAAAGCTTATGGATTGATCAAAAATTTGAGATGAAATGTTGATACTTTCGGCCATTGGTTGCTTGCTGACGGCTGATGAAGTTAGGGTTTTAGTTTATTTATTTTTTTTCTTGAGAATAAATGGCTATTTATAGAATTTTGAACGAACACTATTCATCCGGTTTTCCAGAACTCCGATTTACGCACGGTGACTGGCGTTTTTGGGGTTTACCCTGTGTTCCGGACATAATGAAACAGGTTTCGGAAGCTAAGTCGGACATCTGTGTGAGTTATGGCAACAAACGATCGATTTAAATTAAACCGATTTAAACGATTTTCTAGGCGTTTTAATTTGTACCGGACAAACGGTAAATCCAATCGACACAAAATTTGAAATCTTACAATAATATGACATTACGGATCCGATGAAACTGGTTTCGTCGAAATCCGAGACTGTTTTAAAAATTGACTATTTTCACTAGTCGATTAAATATTAAAATATTCAATTTTCACAAATTAACTCTTAATTCGATTTTAAAAGTTCTAAAATATCGTTCTAACTTCAATATGATAAAATAAAATTTTACAAATCATTTTCAATCATATTTAACTCAATTTTCAATTATTTCCATAATTTAACATATTAAATTATCGATTTAATTATCCAATTAAATCCAATTATTCAAATAAAAATTTATTCGACTTATAAATTCACTTATTAATATTTAAAATTAATTAAATATTCAAATTTAAATTAATTAAAATTCTGGGTCGTTACAATGTAGACCGTCACAAGTGGTAATGATTCAATCCCAATAATAACATAACATCTTTCTATTTAATGTTTACTATATATCGTGTATTAATGTATTTTTCTACTTACTATTCTATTCTGCATTTGACATCCTTGTTGAGTTAGCAAGAATGGTTATTATTGTCTCTCTCATTAAAGTTGTGCAGCATATATTTATTTGTATTCGATATGTATTAAAGTACACCCAGTATATTAAATTGAATACTCTGATGGCACATAAAATTGAAATTGTACCCTATACATTTAATAATGTTAAATATTTATCAAATATTGTGCATTAAGTTTGTAGTTTTCATTCATATTTTTAGAATAGACTGGTTTTTCGGCGATTTTGACTGGACTGAAAACCCGGGTTGTTGCAAGTAGTATCGAAGCGTAGGTTAGGTGCTTAAGTAAAATTTGTTTAGGTTGGTAAATTAACCTATGATTTTTAAAATGAAACTACATTTATCTGATAAATTAAATGGATAGGATAAGGCACCGTCCCTTTAACTGGGGTTACGGGTGAGGTTTATTTTTAGATGTACTCAATTATTTGGTTTTTTATTTTTTTCCCTTGGAATTTCGGGAACGAAATTCTTTTAAGGGAGGAATGTGTAACAACTCGTAGTTCTGCCACTTTAAAAATGCGATATTTAATTTATTTTAATAATTCAAATATAGAATATTCAAATTTAATCATTATGTTTTATGCGATAAATAAGAATGATAAACTTATTTTTAAAATATGATTACATGATCAAGAAGTTTCGATTTTCATCGAAAAGTGACGAAAGCCATTTTATATAAAATTTAATATACATTGGAATAATTCTTGTAAATGGTAAATAACTTTTTTTAATGGTTATATAATGATATGATAATAATATAAATTTTAATGATTTTATAAACATAAGTGCTTGTTTATGAAAATTGACAAATTTTGTTGCATGTTGACAAATAAACGTCGTATTTAGATTTTAATATTATTTAATATGGTTTTTAAATAAACTTGGTTTAATTATTTAGTATGATAAGAAACCTATTATCAAGTTTTTTTTTCATAAATAAATAGTTTAATAAAAACGTCAAAATGTGGCCGTAAAATGTTTTATCGAAAACCAACGTTTCGTTTTACAAAAGTTATCATAACATTATTGCACTTTTTTTTATATATATGTACATATATTTAAATAGGATAAGTATTAAATAATTCATTAAGCAATATTAATTTTCCTAAACAAGTTTAGAAATTTCTAAAATTCATTATCGAAAAGTAAGCACTAAAAGACAAACATGTCAAAAATCAAATCTAAACAATAGTATTATTTTATTTTACTTAATGCTGAAATTATTAGGACATAAAGTTATAAAGTGAAAGGTGATGTTAAGTGTTGAAAAAATGTAGTTTACTAAAAGATGAAGTAAGGGTATTTTGGTCATTTCACATAACAAAATTTTATTCCAATCTTTTTCTATGAATACCTACCACTTCTTTCACAAATTCCACACACTTTCCGTTCTTTTTTTCTGTTTTATAAGCTTCTTCTTCTACCTTAGAGCTTCAATGGCTTCCATACCTCTCTAAAAAAATTCCAAAAGCATAACAAAGTTATGGAAAAAATAATCGACAAAAAAAGTATACCACGTAAGTCAAATTCAAGCTAGTAAGTTCCATCCATCCACCCAAGGTCGGACCTTCGTGGAAGCCATCTTTACCTCCTTTCATCTCAACTTCTAAGATGGCAGAGCTATAGCCAGTTTTTAAGAAGTTTCAGGAAATCGTAGCGTAACTATAGTCAAACCCGTAGTAACAAAGTTAGATCATAAATCAAATTTTTGTGAGAAAACCTACCTTTTCTCTACTCTTATTTTCTATGATGTTATGAAATGCTTTTGTAGTTGTTGTGTTGCTTGATATTATGTTTGGATGGTTAATTAAGTATTTTAAAATTTAGAAGTTAAATACTTAATGGTATATGCTAGAACGACTAGTATACGTGTTTCGTCTGTGGGATCCAACGAAATTTGGGTGACGGATAGAAAATGTAGAAACGAAAGCCTGGATGCTCAACCGTTTTAACCCGGGATAAATAAAAAGTGTTATAAATATTTGATAGAATGAAATATTGATATCATTTGTTGTTATGTTTATTTCATTGATTGATTGTTTGAATTAGGCTCCGCCAGTTTATGAGCATTAATTATTATTTATTGATTGTTGACTTTGCTCCACCAGTTTATGAGAAATTAATTATCCATATGCATGGGCTAGGTAGGAAATAATTGTAGGCTAACACCCTATGATTTATTTCACGATGTAACTATAAGGAGTTTAACGGTAATATTTGGTTCACTTCAATTTAATAAATTATTCTGAAAATTGGTTTTCAAGTGGAAATGTTATGGGATGTTTTCCTTTAAAAGAGGAAAAAAAGGATATTTGAGAATAAATATTTTGAAATGATTTTATATAAAGAATGTTTTTGAGAAAGTGTTTTATAAAAATGAAAGAATTTCGAGGACTAAACTTGATGATTTTAAGATAATTTTTGAAAGCATTTGAAAATGGAAATTATTACATATTAGAAGTATTTGTAATTATTAGTTAAAAAATGATTTTTCTACTTTAGAATATAAAGTCATTAATTACGTTATCAAAGATTCGGGTAACCCATAATCTATGAAAATGCATGAGCAAAGGAGGTGCAGATGTTCTATAGCCTCGGTGTTGTCCGCTCTTGTAACAGAGGGATGCACGAATCTATTGTTTGTTCGAAAGGCTAGACCTAAGGGCCTGGTTATAGCTAGAAATTTCCTGAGATTTGGTAGTACATAGTTTTGTAGGCTTGTATGTTGGTATCGTTTCAAAAGGTGATTTGTTTTCAGATCCTGGAGTAATGGACTTATTTGAATATAAGTGATATATATATATACATACATATATATATATATCAAAAGTTTTGAAATAGGAATTCGGAAATAAAGTTCAAGGAGATAATTTTCGTAAAGTAAATAGAGTTGAAAACCAAAATTTGAAGATTAAGCCTAAATGGGTAGTTTTGGAGATTGCATATTATTTATTGCATCGTAGGCTCCATGAGTCCTGTTTGTAGTAGGAGAACTAGGATTTTTTGATCCTATTATCTAATAGTGTACCAAACTAGATAGGGGTACATAGGCGGTCACAATTGGTAGTGATGCAGCCCCAATAATAAAATAACATTTTTCTGCTTATTGTTTGCTATATATTGTGTATTGATTTTCTGCTTACTATTTTGTTCTACATTTGACACGTTTACTGAGTTGGCAGGAATGGCTATTGTTGCCTCTCTCATCAATGTTGTGCAGCGGTTGATTTATCTGCATTTGTATTTGATACGTAATAAAGCACACCTGGTAGATTAAATTCATTACTCTGATATCTTGTAAAATTGAAATAATAGATTTAATAGTGTTAATTATTTATCAAATATTGTGCATTAAGTTGTTAGTTTTCATTCGTAGTTTTAGAAAAAGACAAGGTCATCACATCAATTTAATTAATGCGCATAGGGAAGGTAGTCCATCAGCTTTCGTTGGTCACTAACGGATTAGGACACAAAAATTCAAGTCAAAGCCATCGAAGGTCCAATCTATGCCATCCACTAAATCTCAATCTTAACAAAGTTGAATTCCAAATTTTT
The DNA here is from genome assembly GCA_030765085.1 of Allium cepa. Lineage (NCBI taxonomy): Eukaryota > Viridiplantae > Streptophyta > Magnoliopsida > Asparagales > Amaryllidaceae > Allium > Allium cepa. The sequence goes on from CM060945.1 coordinate 664,305,565, forward strand.
AGTATCATTTTCACAACAATTATGTGTATAGTAGTTCAAAATTTTTAAATATACATCCCGATGATTATTCCAAATAATCATTTTATTATTATCCAAAATATGAAATAAATTATAAATTATACCCTACACCTCAAGGAACGAGATTCTAAGTCTGTCTAGGTCAAGATTCATGTCTCAAATATCGTAAATTGTTCTGAACCTTTGCTCTGATACAAGATGTAATGCCTTATCTCTATGCCCATACTAATAAAGAATATTACATGTAATATTATATGCTAATATGGGGAATAAGGCTTGATAGAAGTGACTAAACATGAATATTTCCTTGGGCTAACACCAACATGTTTTATTTTACCTCATGAATCGTATATCACGTGTACAATATCGGCATAGAGAATAACCATGTTGGCTAATGAGAATAAAATGATCTTAGGATGTCATCACATATGTTTGTTTTTGTTTTATGGATGACCTAAGCAATAGCCATGTTGGCTAATAATAATACAGGATATGACATGACATTCTTACCTCATTCATATAAAAAATTGCTTAGGCCATCCATATTCTCAAAAGGAAAAAGAAGAAGGAAACCAAGTAAAATAAAGGAAGTTTCATCACCTGAAAGAGAAAAATCTTTAATCAAATTTCACTAAACTTAGATGAATAATCCTTTCTCTAAAACCTTCCAAACCTATATGGGTTAGGGTTGTATGCATTTATGATGTTTAGAATGTTAATGAAGAAGTTGATGAAAGTTAAATAATGTTTTTCATGGTTGGGTTTCTAAAGATTTTAATTTTTGATGTGTTTAAGGCAAAACGTGAAATAAATCTTCTTCAAATCACTTGAAATTTGTATATGATGTGTAGAATAATAATATGGAGAAGGGTTTTTTAATTTTATAATTTTCTAAAATTATTTGGAATTATTATAAATTTTCGATGTTGTGAAAATTCTTAATCTTAGGAAATTAATTATTTAAAATAATGAAAATAATCACTTTGATTTGAAATTTTCACATGAGGTAAAATATGATGATTTATATTGCAGTGAATATTTAGGATTTTCCCATACATTTTCGAATTTGAATGAATTATTAGTAAAGAGAAGAGCTAATTACTAATTCGTAATTAATTAATGAATTTAGTAAAATAATTAGTAACTCCGAAACGAAAATTGCATAAGATCAGGTGGACCAACAAGAGTCTGACATAAAACAAAGTTTGGAGTGAAGTGGTTACTTTTAATGGTAAGAAAATAGTGTTCACTTTAATTGCCTTACTGCATTATAGCATGTGATAGCTTTGTGAACCTTAGCGCTCGATGGCCTCCAAAAACATTAGAATGCGATAGCTTGAAATTCAACTTGCAATAGCTTTATCAACCTACAATAGTTCAAATAGTTAACATGCGATAACTTTGAAAATACTTGAACCTATGATAGATCTAAATATGTTAACATGCAATAGGTCAAATTGTTAACAAACGATAACTGAATTGCTTAATATGCGATATCTTGAAACATCAACTCACGGTTAGCTTATGTTCTTAACATGCGATAGCTAAATTTAATAAGTGATAGCTTAAAACATCAACCCGTGATAGCTTATGTTGTTAACATGTGATAGGTCAAATTGTTAACATAAAATAGCTAGATTTTTTAATATTTTAAAATAACAACCTGCGATAACTTATGTCATTAACATTTGATAGGTCAAATCGTTAGCATGCGATAGCTTGACAAAGTAGACAGTGATAGCCTTAAATTTTTAAAACTTGATAGCTCATGGCATGCGATAAGTATAGGCATGCGATAGCTCTTTGAAGCTCGATAGCATATGGCATGCTATAGGTTTTGGCATGCGGTAGAAAAAAGTCATTTAACATGTGATAGCTTAGTTCCAGCATGCGATGGCTATATGGGACCATTATAAGGCATCACTTCATTAACATGTTATTTCCATGTAATGTAAACATACAATAGCTAATAATGCTAGGAAATTATAAGTAAATGAATAAACTCTTTGTAACGCTTGGGAAGCTGCCTTCCAAAGTAATGGTTAAGAATTTCATAGAGATGAAATGACCATAAGAATATTAAGTTAAAATGAAATAACTTATTTAAAGAGGTAATTGAGAGTAATCTTAAGACGATAAGTATTATCAATTGAAATGTTAAAAGATGGTTGTAAGGCCTTAAATGAAACCGTTTGTCTAAATATGACTCTATATTTGATGATTGGAGGTGTAAGGCCTATGTGGTAATCGTTTGCCTAAATATGACATTGTATTTGATGATTAGGAGTGTAAGACATATGTGGCAACCATTTGTCTAAACATGACATTACATTTGATGATTGAAGGTGTAAGGCATGTATGGCAACCGTTTGTCTAAACACGATATTATATTTGATGATTGGTGGTGTAACACATTTGTAGTGACCTTTTGTCTACCCACGATGTTTATTTGATGGGAGGTGGTGTAAGGCCTTGTGGCAACCTAATTATCCAGTCATGGTAAAATTGAGTGAAAGCAAGATAAAACACCTAATGATAACCTTAAGTGTCAAGTATCATCCTTGAACTAGTAAAGGTAAGGCCCGCATGACAATTTAAAATGAACTGACCATTGAAACTAGTTAAGAAGTGTTATGAAAGAAAGTCTCACATTTACGTTGAAATTATGAATTGTGTTGATCATGATTTGATGTTATTACATTAGTACGATGTAATTGAATATGATTGAAATAGAGAGGGAAAAACTAGTTTCATGCTAAGCAACGTGGTCTCACTATATGATTGTTTGTTTAAGCTAATTATTACTCATACAGGCTTTATGGCTGATCCATATTTTTTTATTCCTCATAAACTCATAGGTACTCATTAGAGTATGTTGAATTTATGGACAAACATGTAGCTTTCATAAAAGACGAATAAAGACTCCAAAGATAAAGCAGCAGGCTTATTTTGCAGATTAAAGTTATTTTGAAAGTTTCACCGTGGAAAACCTAAATCTATAGTTGTTAGTGCTATGTCGGCATCATTATATGTTCGGCATGACACTCTATTTGTATTTCATTATATGTACTCGTACGTGGGAACAAGATGGGTTTATGATTATGTAATGACCTTGTAAAACAAATTGATGCAATAAAATTATTTGGGTGGCATGTTTACTTAATGTTGTGAAAATAATACAGATCTCGCTCTGTTGTTCAAAAATAATTATGGTGATGAATGGAGCATCATTGTGATTAATTTTCGGGTCTTGAAGTGGGAGGGGATGTTATGTCAATTAGTTTCAACAATTGTGAATCAATTGCGCCTGTGTATTAATATTAATGATATGACACAAACCTTGATGTTGATGAATTCATTACTGAAAAGTTGGGGAACACTTGTGGTTGCATTAAACAACTCAAATTTGGATGGGATTTTTTCAATGAGTTCAATGGTTAGTGCCTACTTAATGAGGAGATAGAGAGGGTGAACTTAATGGTCGGAAATGTTAATGAAGAAAGAGAATATAGATTTCTGATTGAAAAAGTACATCTTGCAAGAAGGGATAACTGTCCATGTGGAAAGATGATCAAATAGATCAAACATTGAAACATAATTCATCTTCTATTACTATGAAAAACTAGATCACTAGCTCAAATTTTCAATAAGATAAAAATAGATAAAGAGAGGATGAAGTCATTAGAAGAAGACTAAAAGAAACAAAATAAAAATAGCGATGTGGAGTTGCATTTTAGGGTGGAATTTAATGATGAAGTCCTATCTGTTAGAAAAGACAAAAGAAATGATTAGTTGCTTGATTCGAGTGCATATTTCTGTATATGCAAACAAAAGAAGCATTTATTGATTGTAAAGAGCATAATGACAAAGTGGAACTGGCTTGTAACGACCCCAATTTTGAATTTAATTTAAATTGATAATTAAATGAATTTTTGAATAAAATTGTAAGATAAATTGATTTAAATGGAAGCGAGTTTCCCCGATTCGACTAGAAAATATATAAAGTCATATGGATTTGACAATTTGTATATATGTGAATATATATTTAAATTGGATTTGAAATAAAATCTTAAATAGATGGTTTTAAAAATAAATATAGAGATATATATGTATATACATTAGATATGAATTGTAAATGAATGGTTTAATAATAATTGATAATAATAAGTATTACAATTGATGGTTAATAATAATTTGAATTTATAAATTTAATATAAAACAATAAATATTAAAGTAAAATAAACAATTTAAGTTAAAATAAAAGAGGAATAAAAATAAGACAATGGAACAAAAGAAATGACAAAACAAATGTATGCATACAAACATAATTAAAATAGAAAATTATTTGCAAGACAAAGTAATACACTCAAATGAGAAAAGAAAAGAAAGAATATAAGTATAAGTATGTAGGAATACGAACAAGACAAAAATATGCAAAATATCAACATAAAAATGTATTTAAGTAATAAAGCAATGTACAATAGCATGTTAAAGCAAAAGAAAGAGGTATACTCAAGTATATAAACAAACAGAAGCTAGTAAAGGAATAAATAAAGTACAAAACAAAACCAAATATATCATCACAGCCGAGTATAGCATGTTGCCTGTAAAATAAATATGCAGGCAAGGCAAAACAAGAGGAAAAATAAAATAACCGAGTATAGCATGTTGCCTGTAAAATAAATATGCAGGCAAGGCAAAACAAGAGGAAAAATAAAATAACCGAGTATAGCATGTTGCCTGTAAAATAAATATGCAGGCAAGGCAAAACAAGAGGAAAAATAAAATAAAAAATACTTGCACAAAATCAAATAAGATGCTATAACATACAAAGGGGAGCATGAACAATACATAGCATGCTTTCATTAAATGCCACATGCTCTGGTAACATCAAAACAAGACTATCAGCCTGCATAAAGTTGTAAGCAATTAATGCAAAGATAACATTCCCTATTCAATACTGTTTCTCTTTTATATATACATCCTCTATACCAGATCGTTTATTTACTCAGCAAGCCTAAAGAAAAAAAATGTGCAATGATTTAAAATCCAAATCATCTAGATCAAGCATGCAAGTTCAGGTCTGTGGTGAGGGAGCTTCATTTAAAACTTAAGTGAAATATTCAAACATCATCAAGCTGCTCTGTCATTTCTAGAAACAACATGCCCTTTTTTTTTCTTCTTTGTTCTTCAGGAGACAGGTGAGCAGACCCTTCGACCCTGTTTTAATCTCTTGATATCTGAAATTTTACTTGAAGAAAGAGTTGAATATGCTTGTATTTAACTGCCTGCATGTGTTTAGATAGGTAGAAAAAAAATGGTGTGCATGTTTACATATATATACATAAGTATGTCTCTGTCATATACAGGCTTAAGCACAACCAAAATTTAATTCAATTATCTATACAATCAATTTTAGACCATTATGTTTAAAGGTAAAAGGACTACAGCGTGTTAATGAGAATTTCAAAAATATTTACAGTGATTCATTTTAAGTTTATATCTCAGGAATTTAGAAAGAACATTGGGAAATTTAAAACATGTAATTTTCAACCATCACAATTTCTTGATTTATTTATATAACTTGAATCCTTACTGTAAGACAAGATTTTTAAAACAAAATTTGGGGTTTTTAGTTATGTATGCTATGAGCAGTTTGGAGATGAGCGTGTGAGGCATTTCGATCGAATCCTGGTGATCAAGTGGACTGGAGAGGTCGGGTTTCTGTCTGGAGGTGGAGGAGTCTACCATGGGTCAGGAAAAAATGAAGTGGCGGTGGTCAGACCACGGTGGTGGCGGCGGCGAGCGTTTAACATTTCTAAACCTAGTTTTGCAAGGTCGAAGCTTTTTGGTTCGTTCATCCTATAGAAAGCATCGAGTTGCACGTCATTGGAGGGGGAAGAAGCTAGGTGGGTGGCGGAGTGGTGACCGGAGTTTGGAGCCGCCTAGTGATCGGAACGCCGAGAACTTGGCGTTGACAGATTCGAATGGGGGGTAGCTGTGTAAGTTTCCAGGTTTTGACTTTTTGCTCGATTCGCATTCGGGGCTGAGGGTGATGGTTCGAACGATGGAAGTGGGTTCAGGGAGGGGTTGCCGACCTGTTCGACATCGTGGCGGCGATCAAAGCCGGCCAACGACCATGTGCACGTGCACGGTGCAGCAGTGTGGGTTCTGGAATTTTATAACCAGGTTTTCAAAATAAATGTTAAGTCCCAAAGTAAAGTAACCAAGTTCAAGATAAAAGTATTTATTATTTCAGTATGAATATGAAGTCATGGGTTTGAAATTTAGTTTGTTTTGATTTGAAGAATTTGTCTCTGTTGATTCAAAATCAAGGGGTGGAAATTGGTAAGGATTAAGATGAGGGTACTTTAAACCATAATTAATAAAAAGGTCTTGAGTGTTTTGAATAAGTTAACTACCTTCTTTCCATTTAAATGATAATTAAAGAAGTTTACGTAAGAGTCAATTGATTATCTTATAATAATAATCTTTGTAATAGTTTAAATGAAATTACTTAATGGGAAGTAATTAAGTAATTAATGACTTATTGTAATTAATTGAGTAATTTGATTAATTTGAATTAATTTAGTTTAATTAATTTGGATTCAATCACTTGATATTTGGAAGTATAATTGCCTGGAGAAGTAATTGATGGATAATTATTGGAGGAAATTAATTGGATGATGTTTGCTAATAAAAGTAATTAGAGTATAATTACTTGAAATTAATCGAGAGGCAACTAAGGATTTTTAATTAAATATAAATTAATTTTTGAAAGTTGATTAATCAAGTGGTTGAGCAATAATTAATTCAAGAATAATGTGATAAATCAATTAAGGTAATAAATTTGAGATTTATTTATATAGTTAAAGGTTAGTTAACTAAGGAAAATGATTAAAGATAAATTAATTAGTCAAAAGGAGATAAATTAAAGATTAATTAATAAATAAGATAAATTAAGTATAATTTAATTAATTAAGGTAATTGATCAATTAATTTATATTAAATGAATTTGAAAATTAATTCATCAGGATTGGATAACCAATTCATAAGTAATCAATTTACTAGGAAATAAATTGAATTAATTAGGATAAATAATTTATAAATCCTGCTTATAAATGACTATTGAATACTTGACCTTGCTTATGAATGATTGTATTGTATGAAATGCCTTGAATTGATTATCCTATCTGATTTGTGATATTTTGTTCTGTAGATTGAGCAGTGTATAATTATTTGCATTTGTATATTATCTGTGAATCTGTGAATGGACGATGAGCGTTATAAGTTTCATATCGCTTATCAACTATATTTCTGTATTCTCATCTGTGATGATTGCATGATGTGGCACTTTTATTGTGTTAAACCCCTGGACCACACCATACACACACAAATATGGATTTCACGAAGAAATCGATTAAGTCGCAGATTTTTGAAATAGTATTAAATTTGAATATTTGAATTCAAATGTTTTGAAAATGGATCGGGTTTAAAGTGAAAAGCTTTTGAAATGGAATTTCATAGATGAAATTTATTTTGAATAACTCGATAAAATATGAAGTTGAATAATTTGATTTGAACTTAAATTCAAGCTTTGAAATTGAATTCTATGATTTAAAACTAGGGATAAAAAAAATGTTATACCAGTTATATATGGGTTAAACTATTTTGAAAGTATTGATTTGGGGATGTGAATAGAATTCAAGGGCTTTAACTCGTGTAAATATAATTGGATTTTTCTGAAACGAAAACTATTTGTTTCCAAATAACAAAAGCTTTCACATAAGAGATGAACGTCCAATTTGTGTTAAAAAGAATTTCAAGTTTGAAAATAAAGATAATTTCCAAGTTATGGAAACGATTTAAAAGCTATAAGTTGAATCTTTGATTTAAAGATTCAACAAGTTAATTGAATTTTGAAAGTTATAGGTTAAATCTTTGATTTAAAGATTTAATGAGTTAATCCAATTGGAATGGAAACTGTTTTGAAATCTACGAATTGATCTTTGTGAAATAAATCTTTTTGTAATATAAAGATTTGAAATGGTAATTGGTTTAAACCATTTGAAGAAAAGTTTCGGGTTTTAAGTTGTGACTTAATTGAAATCCCAATATCCATATGTTTTTGAAATACTGCGCTCACTGTTCGGTTTAGCCGGGAGAGGACCTTTGTGTCATATATCCCATTCCGAATATGTGATATGTCGTTATGGATAGCATTTGAAGACCGGTGTTGAAGACCGGATATTTTTGAAAGCGAAAGGACAACTCGTCGAATGTCTTTGCATCGACTGGTCCCCGGTATAGAGGCTCCATATGTGATGGGAAGTCCGAACGTGATTAGTGAATATCCGGATTGCAAGGACTTCTTTGTAAGTGCCTTCGGTTCTGTTCGATCCCGGAACAGACTTGTATGGATAGTATGTCTGACATTACAAATTGAGATATAAAGCTGATTTCTTTCAAATATATTTCTGTTGGTGGCGGAGAATTTATTCATTTATCTTAACACCCTTCTCTGAGACGTACGAGCTAAGAGGTTATGTAGTTGATGGTTATCAGCAATATATTCCCAATTTGGTAATGTGACATGCTGAGTGTTGCTGTGAAATGTTCATCGTGTTGATCATTTGTGATAGGATCATTTGTTTGATCGTTTATCTTTGTGATCATTTCTATGATCATTTGTTGACCCAAAGCACGGCTTTTGTATAAAGTGTGTCTTTGTGGACGTGACTTCGTCGAGCCTCACACCTCGGAATGATCAAAACAGGAAAGATGCAGTAAGGTTATGAGGGGTAGCTCCCTTTAGGGTATGTGCATTTCCTTCTGGAAAAGGGTGGTATCATGGTATGGAGCCCAGATACTTACTCATGTTGAAACACTTATTATCATGTGTGATGTTGATGACGAGCGCTCGGTTAAAGGTCCCAAAGGACCAGGGGATGACATACTCGTGTCAGTAGTTACCCAGTTAGGGGTAACCCGGCCTTGTGTTGGCAGAGATCCGGTTTGGTTCTCGGGGACGTCCTTCCAGAGGCGTTCTCATGTGGCAATGGGAAGTTCCTTGGCCGACCATTTATTGGAAATCCAAAGAAACAATACGAGCCTTGTACAGTGTTAGTTGTAGAACCTGCCATTTACTTATGGTGGCGCCCCACTGTTTAGATGGTAGCTATAGTAGGCATACGATAATGGTCGTATGTTGGCTAAGATTTATATTCTACTTTCGAAATGATTTTTACTACACTATGCACTAGTAATAATATCAAATGTTTCTTTTAATGCGTATCAAGCATCTTTGACTATCATAAGGAGAAATCTCCTCCGATTCTGCGTTTGCATTGTGTGTGTGTGCGGGAGGCCTTATGGTAGTCTCATTTTTAAAAAGCATTGCGAATTGACTTTGAAAATCTTTTGTTGAATGTTTTAAAAGATAAACTATTTTAGTTGCTCACACCAGTCCCACGACTGATCCGGAGTTTATTGTTTTCTTTCCTAAACTCTCCGTGCTCATTATTTTCTACACGAGCAGTCTAGAGTTGGGTTTTTCAGATAGTCAGGTTTAGTAGGTTATCTGGAGCTAGTTCGGTCTTTGGATCACACCGCACTTGCTTATCTTTGTGCATCGTTATTGGGAGTTCGAGCTATTGTTGGATTGGTTCTTGGAGATGGAGTTGCAGTTCTCGGAGTTTTCTTTTGAAGACTATCTTAGAGTTATATTGTTCCGTTGCTAGATGTTATCTATTTTCTTTTTCGCTGCTATTTATTGTATCATATCTCTGATGTATATTGATATCTATTGGATCATCTGTTGTATCAGATATTGTATCAAAGCTGTATATCAATGTATTATTCTTTTATTCCGCTGTGTTGTTTACTTAATGTTGTTATAAGCTCCGACGAATCGGATTTGAACGGTCGAATCTATGGCATTCGAGTACGATGTAAATTATGGATGTCGATTTTCGAGCGGGCAAAATTCGCGTCGTCACATTTGGTATCAGAGCTGAGGTTGAACTTTAGCTCAGGAGTGTAACACATTAAGTAGCTCATTAGAGATAGGGTGAAGTATCCCTAGAATGAGTAATCCCTAAGATATCCGTTTGAATGCCTCAGTAAATTCTGTTACTATTCACTGATAGTAAGTATGAGTGCAAGAAGAGAACGAGATAGGGGACAGGGGAATACGACTATAATTAGTCAAAACTCTGTGACAACAGTGGAAACAACTTTCTTCTCAATCTCTTTTTGATTCGTTTTCAAATTCTTTTGATTGCTTCGTAACAGCTCCAGAAAGAAGTTTCGGTGCGAGGATGCCCTACGAATCGTTGTAGAAATTCTTTCTTCGTATTTCATCAGTTTTTTTTATTTAAACTTTAATGAATATGAATTCGAAAATTTGAAATTAGGAATTTTGAATAAATTGGAAATTTTAAATTGAGTTAAAAATTGATTAATAAAAGATGAAGCAAAATCGAATTGTATCAATAAAATGATTTTGTTTAAAACCGAATTTGAAATTCTGTTGTAATTTCTTGGGTAGATCGAAGTCCGAAGAGGGAAAAATTGGTATATATTTTGAGATTTCCGACTTGAATTTGGAATCCATATCTTGTATTTGAGAAATTGTAGAGATTGAGTCTATCTCTGTGTTGTTTTCGTGCCTGCGAATTTCGAGGATGAAATTCTTTTAAGGGGGGAAGTTTGTAACGACCCCAATTTTGAATTTAATTTAAATTGATAATTAAATGAATTTTTGAATAAAATTGTAAGATAAATTGATTTAAATGGAAGCGAGTTTCCCCGATTCGACTAGAAAATATATAAAGTCATATGGATTTAACAATTTGTATATATGTGAATATATATTTAAATTGGATTTGAAATAAAATCTTAAATAAATGGTTTTAAAAATAAATATAGAGATATATATGTATATACATTAGATATGAATTGTAAATGAATGGTTTAATAATAATTGATAATAATAAGTATTACAATTGATGGTTAATAATAATTTGAATTTATAAATTTAATATAAAACAATAAATATTAAAGTAAAATAAACAATTTAAGTTAAAATAAAAGAGGAATAAAAATAAGACAATGGAACAAAAGAAATGACAAAACAAATGTATGCATACAAACATAATTAAAATAGAAAATTATTTGCAAGACAAAGTAATACACTCAAATGAGAAAAGAAAAGAAAGAATATAAGTATAAGTATGTAGGAATATGAACAAGACAAAAATCTGCAAAATATCAACATAAAAATGTATTTAAGTAATAAAGCAATGTATAATAGCATGTTAAAGCAAAAGAAAGAGGTATACTCAAGTATATAAACAAACAGAAGCCAGTAAAGGAATAAATAAAGTACAAAACAAAACCAAATATATCATCACAGCCGAGTATAGCATGTTGCCTGTAAAATAAATATGCAGGCAAGGCAAAACAAGAGGAAAAATAAAATAACCGAGTATAGCATGTTGCCTGTAAAATAAATATGCAGGCAAGGAAAAACAAGAGGAAAAATAAAATAAAAAGTACTTGCACAAAATCAAATAAGATGCTATAACATACAAAGGGGAGCATGAACAATACATAGCATGCTTTCATTAAATGCCACATGCTCTGGTAACATCAAAACAAGACTATCAGCCTGCATAAAGTTGTAAGCAATTAATGCAAAGATAACATTCCCTATTCAATACTGTTTCTCTTTTATATATACATCCTCTATACCAGATCGTTTATTTACTCAGCAAGCCTAAAGAAAAAAATGTGCAATGATTTAAAATCCAAATCATCTAGATCAAGCATGCAAGTTCAGGTCTGTGGTGAGGGAGCTTCATTTAAAACTTAAGTGAAATATTCAAACATCATCAAGCTGCTCTGTCATTTCTGTAAACAACATGCTCTGTTTTTTTCTTCTTTGTTCTCAGGAGGCAGGTGAGCAGACCCTTCGACCCTGTTTTAATCTCTTGATATCTGAAATTTTACTTGAAGAAAGAGTTGAATATGCTTGTATTTAACTGCCTGCATGTGTTTAGATAGGTAGAAAAAAACGGTGTGCATGTTTACATATATATACATAAGTATGTCTCTGTCATATACAGGCTTAAGCACAACCAAAATTTAATTCAATTCTCTATACAATCAATTTTAGACCAGTATGTTTAAAGGTAAAAGGACTACAGCGTGCTAATGAGAATTTCAAAAATATTTACAGTGATTCATTTTAAGTTTATATCTCAGGAATTTAGAAAGAACTTTGGGAAATTTAAAACATGTAATTTTCAACCATCACAATTTCTTGATTTATTTATATAACTTGAATCCTTACTGTAAGACAAGATTTTTAAAACAAAATTTGGGATTTTTAGTTATGTATGCTATGAGCAGTTTGGAGATGAGCGTGTGAGGCATTTCGATCGAATCCTGGTGATCAAGTGGACTGGAGAGGTCGGGTTTCTGTCTGGAGGTGGAGGAGTCTACCATGGGTCAGGAAAAAATGAAGCGGCGGTGGTCAGATCACGGTGGTGGCGGCGGCGAGCGTTTAACATTTCTAAACCTAGTTTTGTAAGGTCGAAGCTTTTTGGTTCGTTCATCCTATAGAAAGCATCGAGTTGCACGTCATTGGAGGGGGAAGAAGCTAGGTGGGTGGCGGAGTGGTGACCGGAGTTTGGAGCCGCCTAGTGATCGGAACGCCGAGAACTTGGCGTTGACAGATTCAAAGGGGGGGTAGCTATGTAAGTTTCCAGGTTTTGACTTTTTGCTCGATTCGCATTCGGGGCTGAGGGTGACATCGTGGCGGCGATCAAAGCCGGCCAACGACCATGTGCACGTGCACGGTGCAGCAGTGTGGGTTCTGGAATTTTATAACCAAGTTTTCAAAATAAATGTTAAGTCCCAAAGTAAAGTAACCAAGTTCAAGATAAAAGTATTTATTATTTCAGTATGAATATGAAGTCATGGGTTTGAAATTTAGTTTGTTTTGATTTAAAGAATTTGTCTCTGTTGATTCAAAATCAAGGGGTGGAAATTGGTAAGGATTAAGATGAGGGTACTTTAAACCATAATTAATAAAAAGGTCTTGAGTGTTTTGAATAAGTTAACTACCTTCTTTCCATTTAAATGATAATACTTAAGAGTCAATTGATTATCTTATAATTAATTAATTTAATAATAATCTTTGTAATAGTTTAAATGAAATTACTTAATGGGAAGTAATTAAGGAATTAATTACTTATTGTAATTAATTGAGAAATTTGATTAATTTGAATTAATTTAGTTTAATTAATTTGGATTTAATCACTTGATATTTGGAAGTATAATTGCCTGGAGAAGTAATTGATGGATAATTATTGGAGGTAATTAATTGCATGATGTTTGTTAATAAAAGTAATTGGAGTATAATTACTTGAAATTAATCGAGAGGCAACTAAGGGTTTTTAATTAATTATAAATTAATGTTTAAAAGTTGATTAATCAAGTGGTTGAGCAATAATTAATTCAAGAATAATGTGATAAATCAATTATGGTAATAAATTTGAGATTTATTTATATAGTTAAAGGTTAGTTAACTAAAGAAAATGATTAAAGATAAATTAATTAGTCAAAAGGAGATAAATTAAAGATTAATTAATAAATAAGATAAATTAAGCATAATTTAATTAATTAAGGTAATTGATCAATTAATTTATATTAAATGAATTTGAAAATTAATTCATCAGGATTGGATAACCAATTCATAAGTAATCAATTTACTAGGAAATAAATTGAATTAATTAGGATAAATAATTTATAAATCCTGCTTATAAATGACTATTGAATACTTGACCTTGCTTATGAATGATTGTATTGTATGAAATGCCTTGAATTGATTATCCTATCTGATTTGTGATATTTTGTTCTGTAGATTGAGCAGTGTATAATTATTTGCATTTGTATATTATCTGTGAATCTGTGAATGGACGATGAGCGTTATAAGTTTCATATCGCTTATCAACTATATTTCTGTATTCTCATCTGTGATGATTGCATGATGTGGCACTTTTATTGTGTTAAACCCCTGGACCACACCATACACACACAAATATGGATTTCACGAGGAAATCGATTAAGTCACAGATTTTTGAAATAGTTTTAAATTTGAATATTTGAATTCAAATGTTTTGGAAATGGATCGGGTTTAAAGTGAAAAGCTTTTGAAATGGAATTTCATAGATGAAATTTATTTTGAATAACTCGATAAAATATGAAGTTGAATAATTTGATTTGAACTTAAATTCAAGCTTTGAAATTGAATTCTATGATTTAAAACTAGGGATAAAAAAAATGTTATACCAGTTATATATGGGTTAAACTATTTTGAAAGTATTGATTTGGGGATGTGAATAGAATTCAAGGGCTTTAACTCGTGTAAATATAATTGGATTTTTCTGAAACGAAAACTATTTGTTTCCAAATAACAAAAGCTTTCACATAAGAGTTGAACGTCCAATTTGTGTTAAAAAGAATTTCAAGTTTGAAAATAAAGATAATTTCCAAGTTATGGAAACGATTTAAAAGCTATAAGTTGAATCTTTGATTTAAAGATTCAACAAGTTAATTGAATTTTGAAAGTTATAGGTTAAATCTTTGATTTAAAGATTTAATGAGTTAATCCAATTGGAATGGAAACTGTTTTGAAATCTACGAATTGATCTTTGTGAAATAAATCTTTTTGTAATATAAAGATTTGAAATGGTAATTGGTTTAAACCATTTGAAGAAAAGTTTCGGGTTTTAAGTTGTGACTTAATTGAAATCCCAATATCCATATGTTTTTGAAATACTGCGCTCACTGTTCGGTTTAGCCGGGAGAGGACCTTTGTGTCATATATCCCATTCCGAATATGTGATATGTCGTTATGGATAGCATTTGAAGACCGGTGTTGAAGACCGAATATTTTTGAAAGCGAAAGGACAACTCGTCGAATGTCTTTGCATCGACTGGTCCCCGGTATAGAGGCTCCATATGTGATGGGAAGTCCGAACGTGATTAGTGAATATCCGGATTGCAAGGACTTCTTTGTAAGTGCCTTCGGTTCTGTTCGATCCCGGAACAGACTTGTATGGATAGTATGTCTGACATTACAAATTGAGATATAAAGCTGATTTCTTTCAAATATATTTCTGTTGGTGGCGGAGAATTTATTCTTTTAGCTTAACACCCTTCTCTGAGACGTACGAGCTCAGAGGTTATGTAGTTGATGGTTATCAGCAATATATTCCAAATTTGGTAATGTGACATGCTGAGTGTTGCTGTGAAATGATCATCGTGTTGATCATTTGTGATAGGATCATTTGTTTGATCGTTTATCTTTGTGATCATTTCTATGATCATTTGTTGACCCAAAGCACGGCTTTTGTATAAAGTGTGTCTTTGTGGACGTGACTTCGTCGAGCCTCATACCTCGGAATGGTCAAAACAGGAAAGATGCAGCAAGGTTACGAGGGGTAGCTCCCTTTAGGGTATGTGCATTTCCTTCTGGAAAAGGGTGGTATCATGGTATGGAGCCCAGATACTTACTCATGTTGAAACACTTATTATCATGTGTGATGTTGATGACGAGCGCTCGGTTAAAGGTCCCAAAGGACCGGGGGATGACATACTCGTGTCAGTAGTTACCCAGTTAGGGGTAACCCGGCCTTGTGTTGGCAGAGATCCGATTTGGTTCTCGGGGACGTCCTTCCAGAGGCGTTCTCATGTGGCAATGGGAAGTTCCTTGGCCTGACCATTTGTTGGAAATCCAAAGAAACAATACGAGCCTTGTACAGTGTTAGGTGTAGAACCTGCCATTTACTTATGGTGGCGCCCCACTGTTTAGATGGTAGCTATAGTAGGCATACGATAATGGTCGTATGTTGGCTAAGATTTATATTCTACTTTCGAAATGATTTTTACTACACTATGCACTAGTAATAATATCAAATGTTTCTTTTAATGCGTATCAAGCATCTTTGACTACATAAGGAGAAATCTCCTCCGATTCTGCGTTTGCATTGTGTGTGTGTGCGGGAGGCCTTATGGTAGTCTCATTTTTAAAAAGCATTGCAAATTGACTTTGAAAATCTTTTGTTGAATGTTTTAAAAGATAAACTGTTTTAGTTGCTCACACCAGTCCCACGACTGATCCGGAGTTTATTGTTTTCTTTCCTAAACTCTGGGTGCTCATTATTTTCTACACGAGCAGTCTAGAGTTGGGTTTTTCAGATAGTCAGGTTTAGTAGGTTATCTGGAGCTACTTCAGTCTTTGGATCACATCGCACTTGCTTATCTTTGTGCATCGTTATTGGGAGTTCGAGCTATTGCTGGATTGGTTCTTGGAGATGGAGTTGCAGTTCTCGGAGTTTTCTTTTGAAGACTATCTTAGAGTTATATTGTTCCGTTGCTAGATGTTATCTATTTTCTTTTCCGCTGCTATTTATTGTATCATATCTCTGATGTATATTGATATCTATTGGATCATCTGTTGTATCAGATATTGTATCAAAGTTGTATATCAATGTATTATTCTTTTATTCCGCTGTGTTGTTTACTTAATGTTGTTATAAGCTCCGGCGAATCAGATTTGAACAGTCGAATCTATGGCATTCGAGTACGATGTAAAGTATGGATGTCGATTTTCGAGCGGGCAAAATGCGCGTCGTCACACGGCTATTTGTGGATACTCGCATGTTAAGGGCATAGGCTCAGTTAGGTTGAAGGTATACAATGGAAACGTGGTAAGACTTAGTAGAGTTAGGCATATCACATAGATTAAGAAGAATCTTATTTCTGCAGGTTAATTTAAAGAAAAAAATAAAACTTTTCAATTCGATGTGGAGTCACAATGGTGTGGGAGGCAAATAGGGAGGTTCTGCGTGCAAAACAAGGAAGTAAAAATATATGTAAACTGCTTGGAAAAACCATAGAGGATGCTAGGAGTTCCTAAATTAAATTTGGAGATGCTAATTTACCTAAATCAAGGTAGAGCTAACAAATGATCACATAACCTATATGGAGGCCTTTCTGGTATTACAAACATTTCTATTTACAGATGATATACATGTTCAATTGGTGGGCATGCATAATTATGTAGTTTGGTGGGTGGTTAAGTTTGTTTTTAAACAAAAGTAGAGCTAGTGAAGAATATTATGTTGAGGTGGAGAGTTGAAGACATGCAAAAAAAAAATTTTAATTACATATTAGCTAATTTGTTGATACATTAATTGGTTGATTAATTGATTGATTAACTAATTTATCACGGAAAGTGTTTTGGTTTAGTTTCATGAAAGATTTGGTTTGTATTTTAGTTAATGGCATGATTCTTTTGAGATATTTTAGGAATGAGAATAAATAAATATATGGATAATAATTTATTTCTGTAATTTGATTTTGTAAGAGATATTTTATTTCGTGGAAATATATCTCTAATACTATTTAGTGGCTATTATAAATAGAAGGCTATATGGATAACTGTTAGTATGAGAGTTATTATTCTAGGATTTTGAGAATGAGATTTATTCTCAATTTTAGAAGTTTATCTTTGTATCCTTTTGGTAATTTTAATAAAGTTTGTTTGAAGAAAATTATTTGTGTACTTTTTTTCTTTACTTCTCATCTTTTCTCAAATACAATTTTGTAGGAATTTTTAGGATAATACTAACATTATGGACAAACAGTCTAGGAAAAATTATAATAATTAATGTGATTGCTAACTGATTATCAAAAAAGAGTGATATAAGGTGATGAATGTGTAAAAATGAATATATGTTCATAATTATCCATCACAATCTCAGTGATGAATATATATGATACCAAAGAAGAATAAGATTGGAATGTTTGAATACCTAAGGCTCCAATGTGTTGATGGATGCTTTCTATTTTCAAACATATTGTCTTTTTAATTTTATTATATGATTTCCATCTTGACTTCTAATTGTTTGAGAGACTTACTCCTAGGATAGAAGTGACTTAAATTATATAATATATACTTCATTTTTTTACATACCAATTTTTGGGTAATGGTTTCTATTATTTTTATATAATTTCATTCATCAAGAATCAAACAACAATGACTGGCATTGGCATAATCTAGATGATAATGTAGTTTTAAAGCATTAGAGATATGGTTTATAGTTGCTCTTGGTTTATTCTTAAGTGCTTCAAACTTATGTTACTCCACATCACTACGGTCTTGGTGGTTTTTTTTTATGCGCTTAATTTTGTGAATGGAGGTAATGGTTTATTTATAAAAGATTGAATTATTATCTTGACTTATTGAGCAATACCAATAGCGTGCTTACCATACGTGAACATATGTTACTCCTTTTAGTTTTAGACATTTGGTTTGTCTACTAATACAACCCGCCTTTTAGCTTTTAGGAATTAAACATATAAAATGGTAAAAAAGGTTACTACAAACCTTAGTACCCATAATCTTATATATATATATATATATATATATATATATATATATATGAGAAAGTCTATTGCAAATCAATAAAAACAGAAACGATAACTACTAAAGCTTAACCACTAGATAACGTTGTGCTTTTATTTGCATTTAATATCGTATAGAGAACCCATAATTGAAATCCACTATTTCACTAACTGCGCCAAATATGAGTGCTTTAATAACTGCTCTTATAACATACATGTGTATGTATGTACATACATACATACAATATACATATATACATATATAGTTGCATACACATACATATTACCATCGACGGTCGTGGTAAGCTGTCATAATATTGAATCATGTTTTGTGAAAAGTTATTGCCAATATTAGTTATCACATGAAAAAAATAAAAATACATAGTCCAACAAAAAAACACTAACTGGACGAAAACCATGTGCATAACATAGGTTTAATCTAATTGTGAAATATATTCAGGATAATGCTCGATTATACAAGATCATCATAATTACAATTACAATTACAATAAAGTCAATATGAATCTGCCAATAGAGAAAAAGAATACTAACAACTCAATGTTAAATATCGCACTTTATAAAATCCATGTTTATAAAATGCTACATGCAAGTTTTATTATATGAAATAATATATATTCACTTCATCAAAGTAAACGTCATAAGTAGAAGTCTTCATTGTTGACCTTCATGCTCAACCTAATTGTCTTCGTCGTTTGCTTTACTCATCATTTCTGTCTCCATTATCAGTCGATCACATCTACCATCATCAACCACCTCTTCCATCCCCGCTGTCAATGTCACACCTTTGTCGTATTCGTTATCACCTTATAGTAGAAAAAGAATTCATCAAGCACCCTTGAATGTTGGATTAGGTGCGTCAAATGGAAGCATAAAAGGTAAAATTTTCAAAATATCCTTTATTTTAGTTATGCTTATGAACACTAACATGTATTATCATGAATAATGTTAAAAATTAAATTATACTTGATATTTGATTGGGTTTTTTTTGGAAAGATTGCATTTGCTTTTAATTTAAATTGTGTAATTTAATCAATTAATTAAATTAGCTAATTTAATATGTGTGTATATTTGAAGTGAAGAACTTATATGTTTTATGTATATGAATATAACACTAAAAATATGTACACATGCGTACACAAATATGCACACCTACATTTATGGTTATTAGGATTTATAACAATAACACTATATATAGATGCATATATATTAAAACAAATGCATATGTATATGTACATTTCTGTGTGTATGTATAGACACACACATGTGTATATACACAGATAGATATATATATCAAGAAATTATTGTCAAGAATGAAATTTCATGGCTTTTTAGCCTCAAGGACAGACCTTCAATATTTTATCCTGAAGGACAACTTTTTTGTTGGTATCAGTTTTTAGTTATTGCTAGCAGTTTTTAGGTATCAATTTGTAGTTATCGGTAGCAGGTTTTAGGTATCAATTTTAGCTTGGTAGCAGTTTTGTTGTCCTTATGAATAATTTTGGAAAATGTTTGTCTTTATGAATAAATTTTAAAAGAATGTTTGTGCTTGTGGTAAAAATATTGAGGTCGTGTCCTTGAGGCAAAAAATATACAAATCTTTGTCCTTTAAATTAATTCCCCTATATATATATATATAGACACGCGTGCATAAATATATAAATGTATAAACATTTATACAAATATATAATATTGTTTTTGGCATAAAAAATCGTATTTACATAAGAGTGCTGTGTGTATTCAAGTAAAAAGAATAATACTTTTTCCGCAAATATGAAATTTCTTATTTATTTTGTTTTAATAATAATTATTCTTCTATAATTAGTTAATACCATAGTTAGGGCATCTCCAATCGTTCAAATATTTGCTGAATTTGCCCCAAAAAAATTTCCAGTCGTTCAATTCAACGGTAATATTAAGCTTAACGTTCAGGATCTGGTTCAGGATCCTGAACGGGGCTTGGGCGCCCATTAAATGGGCGCCCAACCCCTCCGCCAAAAATTCCTCCCCTCCCAGCCATATTTCCCCCCTAACGGCTATAAACGGTCACATTTCAAATTACAACGGCTATAAACGGTCATATTTCAATTACAACGGCTATAAACGGTCATATTTATGATTTCACTACATATATCACAATGTTATCCAGATTGTAATACACACATCTCTTCTTCTATTACTATTTTATTCTCAATTCCTTAATATTGAAAGTATGTCTCATCCGTTTCAATCATATACCGAAGCGATGAATATGGATAGCTGGGATTTAGATTCTCAACCCTTTCAAAATGGAATTCCCCAAACCGCCCCCCCTCTATCGTTCCATTCTTCTGCTCCATGGTCTGGCGATGAAGATAAGGATTTGTGTTATATTTATTGTCATTTTTCTAACGACTCGGTAAAGGGGAACGACCAAAGTGGAGAGGCGTTTTGGGCAAAAGTCATGAGTGCGTACAATAAAAAACATGTTGAAAAGACGAGATCAATGTCTGCAATCACGGGTCATTTTGGGAAGATTAATCGACAAACACAATTCTACGAGTCGCAGATCCACAAAATAAGAACAGCAAATCCAAGTGGAATGGGTGGCGAAGCTGAATTGGTAGCGTTTTGTAAAATCACATTTTTAATTTACATTCATTTCTAATCACTTTGTTAATATTTGATTTTGTTTTTCTGTTTTTGTAGAAGAGAATGGCGAACGATCAGTTCTTGAAATTATTTCCAAGAGAAAATGTACAAAGAAACCCCACTACTATCAGTTTGCAAACTGCTATGACTTGCTTGTTAGTCAACAAAAATGGAACTCAAACACCGCAAAAGGCTTAAGAGATGTGCAGACGAAGTCAAAGGGGAAGAAAAAAGCAAGTAGATCTACTTACAATTCTAGCCCAGGCAATTCTTCTTATATGGCCTCAAATGAATGCCAAGATATCGAAGACGAAGAAGTAGTTCCCGCATTTGATGAGGACGCTAGACCGATGGGTCAACGAGCAGCTAAGAAGAAAATTGCTGTTCAATCTCAAATCGATTCTCGTTTAGCCCTAATGCATGAAAAACATGCGAGAGAAAATACAGAACGTCAAAAAGGAAGCGCAGAAAAGCTTGCCGTTTTAAAAGAATTGACTGAGATTGAGAAGGGTCGTTTTGAGCTAGAGCGGCAACGCCAAGAGACCATAGTAATGGAAAAGGATGTCACCGGAATGGATCCAATTACATTGCAATATTGGATGGAGTACAAACAGCGCATTGTTGAGAGTAGATCTGGAACAAAACATATGTAGTTGACGTATTAATTTGATATTTCTAGTTATTGCAGTTTACATTTCCATGTACCTTCAGTTCATTTAGGTAATCAAGTGTTATTTTCGGTTTAACAATATTTAATGGTTTATCATTTTTTCGATGCATTGTGTATATGCCTGTAATAGATTTACTTCATCAAACATAAATGACATTACAAACATAATAATTGAAGCATTACACGCTTCGTTATAGAAATAAAAAAGGCAAACATATGTAATTAAACAAAGATCCACCATCTTCAACTACTGATTTCCATGAGAATTCCAAATATGCTCCATTAAATCCCTTTGGAGTCTATTATGAATAGCTGCATTACGATATACCTCATGATGGTCGTTATGAATTGCGTACTGTTCTTCATTTCGTAACGTGGTTGTGCGAAACAATTCGGGTGGTTGTCTTGCCCCCTCATACTCGAAATCAGGATAATCTATACCGCGTTCATCTTCAATGATCATGTTATGGAGAATTATACAACAGAACATAATTGTAGCCATTTTTGATCTTTTCCATAATCTACATGGATTGCTTACCATTGCAAATCTTGCTTGAAGGACCCCAAACGCCCTTTCTACGTCCTTCCTTTGTCCTTCCTGCATCGCAGCAAATTGTTTCTGTTTTGCCGTCATTGGGTTTGCAAATGTCTTCACAATCGTACTCCATTTGGGATATATTCCATCTCCTAAATAGTATCCATGGTCATATGTGTTCTGACCAAGAGTAAATGATACGGGAGTTGACTTACCTTGCGCCAAATCATTGAACAAATGAGATCGTTCGACAATGTTTAAGTCATTAAGAGAACCTGGCATTCCAAAGAAAGCATGCCAGATCCACAAATCATGAGAGGCAACTGCTTCTAAGATGATTGTTGGTTTTTTTTCCTTGCCGTTATATGCTCCGTGAAAAGCTTTTGGACAGTTCTTCCACTCCCAATGCATACAATCTAGACTTCCAAGCATTCCAGGCCAGCCCTTGCTTTCATGCATTTCACGCAAGCGAGTTACATCTGCCTTGTTTGGAGATCGAAGATATTCCGTCCCATAAATGTCCACAACTGATTGGCAGAAGTGATCTAGGTTTTCCAATACCGTACTCTCTGCAATACGATATGCATCGTCTAGGGCATCGGCGGGTGTACCGTATGCTAACATTCTCAAAGCTGCAGTCATCTTTTGATGCCCACTCAAACCATGTTTTTTTGCGGCGTCCTGCTTAAAAACAAAATAATTATTATTCTGCTGAATACTTTCGAGAATTCTTATGAATAATGGTCGACTCATTCTGAATCGTCGTCTAAATGTCTCTGGACCGTAAGTTGGATCACGGGCAAAGTAATCTTGCAGTAGTGTTTTGTGAAATGTTTGCTGGTTACGGTTGATATATTTCCTACCCACTACGGAACCACCATGTTTTCCAGAAGTTGCTCCGTATGCTTCACGATATATCTCCATTAATTCCTCCTCCTCCTGTTGATGCGCTAACGCATAAGCTTCTTCTTCAGAATCACTGTCGCAAAGCAATACAGCTTTAAGTAAATTTCCAGACATTGTTTGATATTTGAGGATAGTTGTCTGATATTTGAATGTTTTGTTAGAGTAAATTGTGGTGGACAAGTATGACATCTATATGGTTATATATATATGACCAAATATTGAGTGGATAGAGGGTGTGTCAGTGTGCGGTCTAATCACGTACTGTAGCCACGTTCGTTTGCCGGTCAAGATTCTCTGCTATGATTAGTGGATAGAGGGTGTGTCAGTGTGCGGTCTAATCACGTACTGTAGCCACGTTCGTTTGCCGGTCAAGATTCTCTGCTATGATTAGTGGATAGAGGATGTGTCAGTGTGCGGTCTAATCACGTACTGTAGCCACGTTCGTTGGCCGGTCAAGATTCTCTGCTATGATTAGTGGATAGAGGGTGTGTCAGTGTGCGGTCTAATCACGTACTGTAGCCACGTTCGTTTGCCGGTCAAGATTCTCTGCTATGATTAGTGGATAGAGGGTGTGTCAAGATTCTCTGCTCATAATCCATTATATAAATTCACAAATCGTTATACGTTTAAATCATTTACAAACCTAACATTATTCAAATTACAATGTCCAACATGACATCTACGTCTCATGAATTGAAGTTGCTTATGCAGTACTACATTGAAACCGATGAGAAGTGTGATAATCAGGAGTCAATGGCAATTAATTTTTGGGACACTCTGGCTGACCTGTACAACAACGATGTGGGCTCTCAAGTCAGATGTACGGCTCAAGAGGTCAGGACTGCGCACAAAAACTTTACTAGGGCATGCACGCGCTACACAAAGATTATTAACGAGGTAATATCGGAAAATGTGTTTGAGACAACACGTTCGACTTATGACGGTCCATACAATTTAAAATATGGCACGCCCTTCATTGCCCATGATGCATACTTCATACGTCAAAACTGGCTAGAAAGATTTGGATGGTCTTAAGATGACAGTATTGATAGTTGGTTATGTAACGTTCGTTAATGTATCATGAGCTTTTTGAATTGTCTTTTCAAATGATAATGTCTGCTTTTGTTGTCAAAGCTAATGCGTATGTCTAATGTTTGTTTTTTAATATGCCCTAGTGTAATGTATGTTGTCAGATCAAAAAGTACTGCGACCAAAATATACCAAAAAGCATACATCTGCCTGACATCGCCAAGCGCAAATGAATCTAGAGCAGTATATAGGGTACCTAATATCGCCGTGCCCCAGTCGATAGTATGTAGATGGTCTAATCGGGCAAGGGAAGCTAAATAGCCAAGTCTAACCGTACCTTTTTGGTTCGAAAAAAAGGTCGAACCAAACAGGTACAACAAAAATGCTCTAGTAACTGCATCCATCATATCGGCTCTAGCTATATAACTGGTGATGTAATGCTGCAAGTACGTCAACTTAACAGAACCACTAGAGACGCGGGTAACATCTATCAGTGGTAAAAAAACAGTATACAAATTCGGCGACTCGTATAAATCATCGAATGGAAAAGGTCGAAGACCCTGTCGTCCAATCTCAATCCCAGTGAACATGTAGAAATCAACTGGGGTGATACCAAGCTCAAAATCTGAAAAATGAAACGTATGCGTGGTGGGCCACCACCTCTCAACTAATGCCTGGATGAGAGGTCGATCAAAGGACTGAACAGGCCTAATCGACAAAAATAGACCAAAAGGGCTAGCCTGTAGCCTCTCAATAATAGGACCAGGAAAATAGTCATAAAACTGGGTAATGCACTTAGCCCAACTACCCCGACAGTGAATGTAATGGTCCTATACATAGGTAATGAAACAACAATTTTTAATAGCGTAAGGGTTGATCAATATGAGTATGTAATGTAACGACCCGCCGCCTTGACCGCCTCTAGTCGGTAATTAAACCAACTAGAAACGTTCAAAATAACGGATTGTTATTTAGTTTATAACATTTAAACAGAATCAGCTACAGAATCACAGAATAGTAATCATATTTTATAAACAAACTTTTCTTTTACATACAAATATCAGAGTTTACAATACATTACATTTTAATTTATACAGCGGAAACAATTTATATTTTAAAGTATAAGAAACATTTGCTGAAAACTGAAGTAAAGCTTTAATTCCCCCCCTCTCTCTAACTTCGCGGCCTGAAAATCTTCAAGCTGTAAAAATACTCGGTCTGACCCGAGCGTTTATGCAAAACACAAAAACACTCGAGTCAGGATTAATCTTTATTCAAGTAATTAAATTTGAAATGAACTGAAATAAATGGTTACAGTTATGGTGAACAAATAAATCAGTTAAATCCTATTATAGATTTTCGCATTAGCGATTCCAAATTTTTATACACATGTGTGGCTGCAGTACACACGTGTACTCATACCCATGTGCACTGCCTCGCCAACCCACGTGCACGAGTCAGACAAATCACTGCAAGTATACAAGCATAACTCCAAAACAGACAAGGCAAGGCACTATGCAGTGCACAACAAATCCAAACAGCCCCAAATACAAAATCACTACACATAACCAAAACAAGGACCACAAGAGCAGGCTGCAACCATGGAAGCAGAAGACCACAAATAAAGTGATTCAAAGTGGGCAACTCAGAAATATACCCAAGTGCAGACAGTAATATGCACTATGTAACATATGTACACAAAAGTAAGCAAGTGCAGACAGTAGCATGCACTAAAATACAACATATCAAACAGTCCCAAAATGGAAGCAACAGGTGAAACAAGTATGGCAGGGAATAAGGGGCAGGCAGCAACATGCACTTCTTGCAGGGGAAACAAGTACAGAGAGCAACAACAGGGAGCAACAATCAGTGCCAACAAGAAAACAACCCCACATGCAAATACATGGTCAAATTCTATTTAGAAAATCAAACAAAATTAAACATTTGAATTTAACATGAAATTCCATTTCACTGTGAAACTGATATGCAAAGCCCATGCTACACTGTCCAGCTTCAACAGATTCCATGCTTATGATTTTTAAGCTTAACAAACCTCATTTGTTTCAAATCCTAAGTTTAAAATGGTTTATATGCAGAAGTGTTAAATTTTCCCTTTTTTTTTTTCTCTGTTCTGCAACCAAAATACAGAGGAACAAGTCCATAAAAATTCCCAGTGCACATAAGTTTTACAGAACTACTTGTTTTAGAACTAGATAGCAAAGCACAGAGTTTCCTTAATCAAATACCAGATTTTTAAAGAACAGTTGTTTCACATTTTTTTTCAAGAGCATGCAGATCCTAATGCATTCATATCTACAGATTAATTACCACTATCTACACATGCAAGAGAATCGTACCCAAGTGTATCCAAATGTACTACTTGTATTCAATCATGAAATGAAATTTATATGCAAAGGACAGAGGAAATGCAAACCCACATAGCAGTAAGGATGTTGCATGCAACTGAGATGAACAGAGGTGCCACAATGATTAGGGA
This sequence comes from Allium cepa, assembly GCA_030765085.1. Taxonomy (NCBI): domain Eukaryota; kingdom Viridiplantae; phylum Streptophyta; class Magnoliopsida; order Asparagales; family Amaryllidaceae; genus Allium; species Allium cepa. Next base: position 664,332,349 of record CM060945.1, read on the forward strand.
TATGGGATGCAGACAACAAAGAATGCTTACAGAGATGTTTACATGTTTTATGGTTACAGAGATGGTCAAACAAACATGCACATGAAAATTTATAGGCAAACAAAAATGGAATTGAAGACTGGGCAACATGAAGCATGCAATACTCAAGACATATCTTTATTACAAAAACAATTATGCACCTCAACTACTTAGTTAAACAAAACATTTTAGTAGCATCTGCACTTACCAATTTAACAACAAGATAACATAGCATCTGTTCTTATCAAAATTTTAAATTTTGAAAGAAATCAATAACATTTGTTCCTAACAGTTCAAACATAATTACTAGCATCTGTAAACATGAACATGCCCACAATGTTTTAATGTGGTTGGTATTTCATTCATGTGCAATTCTAGTCCTGTTACCCTGAGTTTCCAGAGAGTTTCAAATCATTTTGATTATTTAATTTGAACAACATCTTAAACTATGATTCCTGATTCTACAAATCATTTTTTTTTTTTTTGAACCTTGATAACACTAACATATATTATATTATGTGTTAATGGTATTAGAACAGATTTTTATATGTGGGAAAGAAGATACAGAGACATCATGGTCCAGTTACTCAGAACACATCTGCATAATACAAACTGTTTCAGACATGCATTTCTTTATTAAAATCTGGATTCAAGTAGCATGCATGCAAGAATTCTGTGACAAGCACTAGTTTTTCAGTTGCATTTCTCTGCTCTGCATCAAGATTCAGGTGAGTAACATTTTAACTAATGAAGTTTAAACATTTTAGAAGCTACAAGTATGGCAGTGAAACAACTCAAGAGATCAAAAATGCAACACTTGATTGAGCTACAGACAGGTTAGACTAAAGTTTGAACTAAGAACAGGCAAATAAATTAAACAGCAAACATCATGCATAACACACAAGCATACACAAGCATATTCACACATTTATATAGATATGCAGTACATAGATTTTTTTTTTTATATCAAGTTAACAGACACCAAACATCATCACAACAACAAAAGAAACTCAGGCATCTACATTTCCTTAGATTGGCAGACCCAAACCCCAATTTTGTTTCAGGCTAAACCAAAGATATTCAGTTGAATGCAAACTAAGAATTCTTTTTATGATTTTAAAAATCAAGTTGTTAGTCAAGTAATTTATTTATAAACTTAAATAAATAAATCTGAAACATTCAAACACTATTTACAGATATTTGCTCTGTTGCCTATTTTGTTTGTACAGAGGCATCACAGTTTTATTCTTGTTTCACATTTTTTTCTTTAAGATTAGATAAGATTAAATTCTAACTTATATAACATACTATGCTTAAAAAAAACTTAAACTCTAATATTAATTTTATCCTGAAGTCATGTTTTTGAACATAATAACAATCTGGAAACTAAAACAGGCAAACCAAGATTACTGTGCAACATGCATATAACAGAGTATACCCTTTAATTCAAGTATTGGTTTGAGAAATCAATATTTACTCTTGAATTAATGAAACTGGATGGTCTAATTTATACACACATGCAGTTGTTCTTCTATTATTAAGTTTTCAGAGAAAACATTACAGTTTCACTTATTCCTTTTATTCTTTTCCATTTTTAATAAAAATTAAAACTGTATATTTACTTTGTTTAAATCTTAACTTTAACAAAGATTTGGATCTAAGGTTATGATTTTGATCTGGATATACACTTGGAATGCTAGAACAAACAAGATCAAGCAAGACAAATTTCAACAGAAAACAAACATTCAGAAACATACATCTCACATGAAATTCCATCTCAATCATCCACTTCAATATGATTATCACAGGCATAAACTAAGCAACTAAAATTACTTAAATTTTTTTTTTTTTTTGTTAAAAAAAAGATGTTATTCACAGAAAACAAGATGCAGTATTTCATTTTGCAAATGGCCAGTGAAAGGGGTATATGTAGATTCACACAAATATTTTAAGCATCCAAATCATTTTGCTTTGATTCCTTTACAAGTTTAAAACAAAATCCATCTTGTTTTACTGAAACAAAATCCATTGAAACAAAAAGAGACAAAGGGAAAAGAAAAAGGATTTTTGACAGGTTTTCCTTAAGAAAACAGTTTTCTGAACAAGATCGGAGATGATCAACAACTATTTCCTATTCTCAAGCATTTTCTAACAACAACATACACATAAAGCAGTACAAATATTCATTTAACAAAGCCAAATCCAACACATGCAGCCACAAACATAACGAGCAAAGTTTGGATATAGCATCTGCTCTCATCAATTTAATTAAAAATTATAGTATCTGTGTTTATCAATTTAAAAATACAATTTATAACATCCATTCTCATCAGTTTAATTAAAATTTAAGTAGCTTCTGTTCTTAACAGTTTAAATAAAATTAAATTCAATAGTATTTGTCCTCATCAGTTTAAATAACAAATTAACAGAGCAATTCATAGCAAAAGAACAACCAACAACCAACATGCAGTGAGCCATCTGTTCTTATTGGTCTAGAATTCAATTTTAACCGAGCAACTGAAAACCACAAACCACCAAAACAAAGCATGCAATCAAGCATTCACTTCAAAACAAATCTAAAAACTTGCATGAAGATTAATCGTGAGGAGAAACTCACCATAACAAAGTCGAAGCAGCCGAAGGGAAATAAGCCAAGTTGAACGAAGGTCGAAGCCCAGATTAGATCGCATACCCTTGTTTTGAATCGCAAGAAGCAAAACCCTAGATTTGATTGCTAGCCCTAATTTGAAGACGAGCAAAAAATTGGAGAGGCCGCCATTTTGTTTCGTTATTTCGTTTAGGGTTTAGAAATGAAAATGGTAAAGTGAGATAAAGGGGAATCGGGTTAAAGATAAAGGCAGTAGTATTCAAACGTGGGCCGGTATAAATTTCAAAGCCCAAACCATAAACAAGTTTTCCTCTTATTTTTTTTTCTATTTATCTAAATCCAATTTGTTTTGTCTAATTATTTTCATTACTTTGTTTTGTAAATTTTTGTTTAAGTTATGTTGTTAAATTTTTTTTTTTTTTTTTTTACTAAGTGTATTTGTTTATTTTATTTTGTATTGATTTTTTTTTTATTTAAGCTAAAGAAAAGAATGTTATTAAAATTTTAACCATCAGTTTATTAATTTACATAAATAAAAATTCTTGTATCCAAATTATTTTCTTAAGTCATTAGTTTGAATTTCAATTACAAATTAAATATTCAATTTCAACTCCAAAGTCAAGTTTAAATTTTTCTTCAGCTTTGTATAGATTAAATTTTAAATATTTAATCACCAATTTCATTGTTATATCGGAAATTCAGTTTAAATTATCATTCAAATATTCAAAATTAATTAAATATTCACAATTTAAATTGTTCAAAATTTAGGATCGTTACAATCTCCCCTCCTTAAAAGAATTTCGTCCCGAAATTACAAGTAAGGAAAAATGATTGTTAAAATTTCACTAATATTTATATTTTACTCAATTTTATCAAGTTCAACACTTATTAAAGATGAATGAATATAGGATTCATTCTATTTGTTTTATCTCGCTAGCTTTGCTAATTAACTCTTTTGTTTATTATTTTCTACAATCAAGACACAAAAATCTTTACTAAAATTTTCAACTTACAACCCAAAATTTTAAATTTGAAACACTTTATATTAGAGATTTACATATTATAACTTTTCCAAAGCTGTGGACTTTCAAAACCCTTCAAAAATCCTCTTCCTTAATTCATTAGGTTGGAATTATGCGAATTCTAATTCTAGATAATTGATTTTCTATTAAAGTTCGAAAATACTTGCTAACTCGAAATTTAACAAGTCTACTGTCGTTCTTAAAGACATTAGGCATACGCTGGCCAGGCGCAAGTCTAACAATCTCCAAGTACTAAATATACTTGCTTCAATTCCCAGTGAAAATACTTTTAAAAATTCTTTTAAAAATGGATATGGAAAGCACATTCCCCCATGGATCGCGGTACACACGGCGGTTACGCTACTATCCCAGTAGAATCGCTTGTGACCGTAGGCATCTCGCCCCTCGAATTTCGCCATGGTTGTTGCCATAGATCGCGGTCCACACGGCGGTTACGCTACTATCCCAGTAGAATCGCTTGTGGCCGTAGGCATCTCGCCCCTCGAATTTCGCTATGGTTTCTAGATTGCAGTTACTCGGCGGTTACGCCACTATCCCAGTGGAATCGCTTGTAACTGTAGGCATCTCGCCCCTCAAATTACGCTAGTCACTCCAACTAATGGAAAACAAATGGCCTATCCAACTAATGGAAGACAAAGGGCCAATCCAACTAATGGAAAACAAATGGTCAATCCAACTAATGGAAATATAAATGGTCATCCAACTAATGGAAATACTACGTAGCTACGATTTTTTAAATGGATACTCATCTCGAGTTCCATCACCATCACACAGTCACACAGTATAAATGGAAGGTACCTTTCCATATCCTCAATTTTGGAAAACATAATATTATACATACATATATAATATTTCACTTCACATTTAGTACATATCATACTCATGTACTTACATAAGTTTTCCACAACAATTACTTTTCCAAACTAATTGGTTTTCGAATTAATCGTATTCACACATATACGTTATGAAAACCACAACATTTCATACCCATAACAAATAGAGGTTTCACAAATTTCCATTTCATTATCCATTTAAAATTTTCCTCTAAGTCGATTTGGAATTTTAAGGTTATATCAAACCTAATACACATTCACAATCCAATTTATTATCGACTTCACACACTCGATTTGGATTTCACGCTACATCGTCAATTCTCAACACATAATTGATGTCTATCGATATATAACCTCTGAGCTCGTACGTCTCAGAGAAGGGTGTTAAGCTAAGAGAATAAATTCCCCGCCACCAACAGATATATATTTAATAGAAATCAACTGATATGTCGTCAATTCACGACGTTAGACATACAATCCAAATCATCCATTTAAAATTCAAAGTTCAACTTACTTTGTTTTGGGTGACAAAGTTAAACTCAATTTAACTCAAAATTCAATCACTTTGAAAATTTCCAAATTGAACTAATTGTTCAAATTTCCCAAAAATAATATCTTTACAAGATATAAAAAATTTCACACTTAGCCATTTGAAACAAATTCAAATCATTTTGCACCTTTTAATCTTTGAAAACAAATTTCAAAGCAATTTCCTTAAATGGAAACATTTCCAAATATTTATCCATTTTAAACTTCAAATGGTTCACTTAAATTAATCAAATAAATCCTTACCGATTTATTTTAAACTTACGTTCCAAATCCGTAAATTTATTTCCACATTTCAAAAATAAATCAATATTTATTTTTAACAAATTCCCCTTTTCTTTTATAAATTCCATAGTGAATTTACATTTCCAAAGTATCTATGAATATACGATTTCAAATCGATTTCACAAATTCATTTTCAATTTATCTTCAAAAGATAAAATTTCAAACATTCACTTCTCACTTTATCTCTAAAAGATATAATTTCAAACCTTTCATTTCATATTGGAAAATATTTCCATACTTATTCAATAATAAGTAATTTACAAATCAATTTATTTTCAATACTTAGAAAATATTCAATATACTTAAACCAAAATCAAGTATATATTTCATTCTTAAAAGAAATCATTCTTTTAAACACATTTTATTTGAGTCAAAACGAATGTTGCGTAAAACATCGTTACGACGACTCAAAACCACTAGTATAAGGATTCAAATTTAAAAATAGATATGTAAATCCCAATACTAAACAAAATCATTTCCCTTTTGAAATTATTTACTATAACAACAAATGTTATAATCTACCATTTCCATTTTTCCACTCGAAAACGTCTATTTCAACAACAAGTGTTGAAATCTATTCTTTCGATTCTTAACACATTTCAAAATGAATTATCTTCATTTACATAATGTTTCTTCCCAAAAACATTCCCATTTAAGTTTTCAACTTCAACTTAATTCATGGTTTGAATTCCACATACACTTCAAAAATATTGGTTTTAAACCGATTTCAAATTCCCAATACTAAGTTTTCCACTCAACTTAATTCCATGCCCGTTCAAATTCAAATGCATCATTGAATCTATTTAAATCTATTTCGAATTTTCATTAGATTCATATCTCTTTTGATATTTTATTCACCGTTCAAAAACCATAGATATAATTCCTTTAATAAGTTACAACAATTTACTTATCAAAATAAGTCGTTTGCGGATTTTACAAACATCTCTAGAAATTCCATTTCTATTTATAAAACTTCGTTTTATAATCTCCTTTATTAATTTGATTCAATTCAGCTCATATAACTTAGTTATATACCCAAAATTTCATATTATAAGTTAAATACTTATAATCCATTTATTCACTAAATCGTTCTTCACAACATTTGAAATCAATTTTTCAAAAGAATTCAAAATTAAATTTCCAAGTTATAGTTCAATAATCCGCTTGGTTATAATCAAATTGACATATCATTTTATTTTCCAATTACTACTTTGGAGATATTCAAAATATTTGATTTAAGCCAATTTAAACCAATTCATTAATCCACTTGACTTACATTTCATTTTCCATAACTCTCAAAAATTCGATAATGAGTTTCTGAACGATCGAAACTCAAGTCTAACGAGACCTCACCGAAGAGAAACGGTCGCAAACCTAAATTTAGAGAGGGGAATTTCCAAAAATAATTCTAATTTTCAAAATACCTTTTATTTTAAAGAAAACAATTTTAAACTTCTTTAGATTTGAAAACACTTCATTTAAAGTGATTCTAGTAACTATTCATATTAAACGCCATAAACTAAGCTTTGTGCAAACCAAAGCTCTGATACCACTTTGTAACGACCCGCCGCCTTGACCGCCTCTAGTCGGTAATTAAACCAACTAGAAACGTTCAAAATAACGGATTGTTATTTAGTTTATAACATTTAAACAGAATCAGCTACAGAATCACAGAATAGTAATCATATTTTATAAACAAACTTTTCTTTTACATACAAATATCAGAGTTTACAATACATTACATTTTAATTTATACAGCGGAAACAATTTATATTTTAAAGTATAAGAAACATTTGCTGAAAACTGAAGTAAAGCTTTAATTCCCCCCCTCTCTCTAACTTCGCGGCCTGAAAATCTTCAAGCTGTAAAAATACTCGGTCTGACCCGAGCGTTTATGCAAAACACAAAAACACTCGAGTCAGGATTAATCTTTATTCAAGTAATTAAATTTGAAATGAACTGAAATAAATGGTTACAGTTATGGTGAACAAATAAATCAGTTAAATCCTATTATAGATTTTCGCATTAGCGATTCCAAATTTTTATACACATGTGTGGCTGCAGTACACACGTGTACTCATACCCATGTGCACTGCCTCGCCAACCCACGTGCACGAGTCAGACAAATCACTGCAAGTATACAAGCATAACTCCAAAACAGACAAGGCAAGGCACTATGCAGTGCACAACAAATCCAAACAGCCCCAAATACAAAATCACTACACATAACCAAAACAAGGACCACAAGAGCAGGCTGCAACCATGGAAGCAGAAGACCACAAATAAAGTGATTCAAAGTGGGCAACTCAGAAATATACCCAAGTGCAGACAGTAATATGCACTATGTAACATATGTACACAAAAGTAAGCAAGTGCAGACAGTAGCATGCACTAAAATACAACATATCAAACAGTCCCAAAATGGAAGCAACAGGTGAAACAAGTATGGCAGGGAATAAGGGGCAGGCAGCAACATGCACTTCTTGCAGGGGAAACAAGTACAGAGAGCAACAACAGGGAGCAACAATCAGTGCCAACAAGAAAACAACCCCACATGCAAATACATGGTCAAATTCTATTTAGAAAATCAAACAAAATTAAACATTTGAATTTAACATGAAATTCCATTTCACTGTGAAACTGATATGCAAAGCCCATGCTACACTGTCCAGCTTCAACAGATTCCATGCTTATGATTTTTAAGCTTAACAAACCTCATTTGTTTCAAATCCTAAGTTTAAAATGGTTTATATGCAGAAGTGTTAAATTTTCCCTTTTTTTTTTCTCTGTTCTGCAACCAAAATACAGAGGAACAAGTCCATAAAAATTCCCAGTGCACATAAGTTTTACAGAACTACTTGTTTTAGAACTAGATAGCAAAGCACAGAGTTTCCTTAATCAAATACCAGATTTTTAAAGAACAGTTGTTTCACATTTTTTTTCAAGAGCATGCAGATCCTAATGCATTCATATCTACAGATTAATTACCACTATCTACACATGCAAGAGAATCGTACCCAAGTGTATCCAAATGTACTACTTGTATTCAATCATGAAATGAAATTTATATGCAAAGGACAGAGGAAATGCAAACCCACATAGCAGTAAGGATGTTGCATGCAACTGAGATGAACAGAGGTGCCACAATGATTAGGGATATGGGATGCAGACAACAAAGAATGCTTACAGAGATGTTTACATGTTTTATGGTTACAGAGATGGTCAAACAAACATGCACATGAAAATTTATAGGCAAACAAAAATGGAATTGAAGACTGGGCAACATGAAGCATGCAATACTCAAGACATATCTTTATTACAAAAACAATTATGCACCTCAACTACTTAGTTAAACAAAACATTTTAGTAGCATCTGCACTTACCAATTTAACAACAAGATAACATAGCATCTGTTCTTATCAAAATTTTAAATTTTGAAAGAAATCAATAACATTTGTTCCTAACAGTTCAAACATAATTACTAGCATCTGTAAACATGAACATGCCCACAATGTTTTAATGTGGTTGGTATTTCATTCATGTGCAATTCTAGTCCTGTTACCCTGAGTTTCCAGAGAGTTTCAAATCATTTTGATTATTTAATTTGAACAACATCTTAAACTATGATTCCTGATTCTACAAATCATTTTTTTTTTTTGAACCTTGATAACACTAACATATATTATATTATGTGTTAATGGTATTAGAACAGATTTTTATATGTGGGAAAGAAGATACAGAGACATCATGGTCCAGTTACTCAGAACACATCTGCATAATACAAACTGTTTCAGACATGCATTTCTTTATTAAAATCTGGATTCAAGTAGCATGCATGCAAGAATTCTGTGACAAGCACTAGTTTTTCAGTTGCATTTCTCTGCTCTGCATCAAGATTCAGGTGAGTAACATTTTAACTAATGAAGTTTAAACATTTTAGAAGCTACAAGTATGGCAGTGAAACAACTCAAGAGATCAAAAATGCAACACTTGATTGAGCTACAGACAGGTTAGACTAAAGTTTGAACTAAGAACAGGCAAATAAATTAAACAGCAAACATCATGCATAACACACAAGCATACACAAGCATATTCACACATTTATATAGATATGCAGTACATAGATTTTTTTTTTTATATCAAGTTAACAGACACCAAACATCATCACAACAACAAAAGAAACTCAGGCATCTACATTTCCTTAGATTGGCAGACCCAAACCCCAATTTTGTTTCAGGCTAAACCAAAGATATTCAGTTGAATGCAAACTAAGAATTCTTTTTATGATTTTAAAAATCAAGTTGTTAGTCAAGTAATTTATTTATAAACTTAAATAAATAAATCTGAAACATTCAAACACTATTTACAGATATTTGCTCTGTTGCCTATTTTGTTTGTACAGAGGCATCACAGTTTTATTCTTGTTTCACATTTTTTTCTTTAAGATTAGATAAGATTAAATTCTAACTTATATAACATACTATGCTTAAAAAAAACTTAAACTCTAATATTAATTTTATCCTGAAGTCATGTTTTTGAACATAATAACAATCTGGAAACTAAAACAGGCAAACCAAGATTACTGTGCAACATGCATATAACAGAGTATACCCTTTAATTCAAGTATTGGTTTGAGAAATCAATATTTACTCTTGAATTAATGAAACTGGATGGTCTAATTTATACACACATGCAGTTGTTCTTCTATTATTAAGTTTTCAGAGAAAACATTACAGTTTCACTTATTCCTTTTATTCTTTTCCATTTTTAATAAAAATTAAAACTGTATATTTACTTTGTTTAAATCTTAACTTTAACAAAGATTTGGATCTAAGGTTATGATTTTGATCTGGATATACACTTGGAATGCTAGAACAAACAAGATCAAGCAAGACAAATTTCAACAGAAAACAAACATTCAGAAACATACATCTCACATGAAATTCCATCTCAATCATCCACTTCAATATGATTATCACAGGCATAAACTAAGCAACTAAAATTACTTAAATTTTTTTTTTTTTTTGTTAAAAAAAAGATGTTATTCACAGAAAACAAGATGCAGTATTTCATTTTGCAAATGGCCAGTGAAAGGGGTATATGTAGATTCACACAAATATTTTAAGCATCCAAATCATTTTGCTTTGATTCCTTTA